>JAOWBN010236644.1:0-12291 GCA_028565015.1 Pinguicula moranensis
AATGATCCAATATGCCCATGTGTTTTTATAAAGAGATCTGGATCAGAACTTGTCATCATTGCTGTCTATGTTGATGATTTAAATATTATTGGAACTCCTGAAGAGTTATCAAATGCAGTAGCTTGTTTGAAGAAAGAATTTGAAATGAAAGACCTTGGAAAAACAAAATTGTGTTTAGGTCTTCAGATTAAGCACTTGATAGATGGAATTTTTGTGCATTAGTCTAATTATTTAAAAAAGGTGCTTAAAAGATTTTATATGGATGAAGCTCATCCATTGAGTACACCAGTGTTAGTACGATCTCTTGATGTGAAAAAGGATCCACTCCGCCCCCATGAAGATGGTGAAAAACTTCTAGGTTCTGAAGTACCATATCTTAGTGCAATTGGAGCATTAATATATCTTGCTAATAACACAAGACCTGATATATCATTTGCAGTAAATTTATTCGCAAGATATAGTTCTTCTCCAACTAGAAGGCATTGAAATGGAATCAAGCACATTTTTCGATATCTTCGAAGAACAATGGACATGGGTTTATACTATCCCAATGGATCTAACCCATAATTAATTGGTTATGCTGATGCTGGATATTTATCAGATCCACACAAAGCTAGATCTTAAACAGGTTATCTATTCACTTGTGGAGATACGACTATTTTGTGGCGCTCCGTTAAACAAACATTAGTTGCTACTTCCTCCAACCATGCAGAAATTCTTGCAATTCATGAAGCAAGTCATGAATGTATTTGGTTGAGAACTGTAACCCAACATATTCGTGGAATGTGTGGTTTGGAGACCAAGAAGGACATTCCAACTTTTCTCTATGAAGACAATGCAGCTTGCATTGCTTAACTGAAACAAAGTTTTATTAAAGGGGATAGGACGAAGCATATATCACCCAAATTTTTCTTTACATATGACCTTCAAGAAAATTGTGATATAAATATTCAGCAAATTCGATCAAGTGACAATCTAGCAGATTTGTTTACAAAAGCACTACCTACTGTAATTTATGAAAAGTTGGTCAAAGGAATCGGCATGAGGAAACTCAAAGAAGTGTCTAACAGGGAGAGATCATAAGATCATGTACTCTTTTTCCTTCACTAGAATTTTTTTCCCACACAGTTTTTTCCTAGTGAGGTTTTAACGAGGCATGATAAGATGGACATTCAAAGGGGGAGTGATGTGATATTGAATGTTGATGAATGAGACATGTACTGCTTTGAGAATATACAAGATGGAACAAGAAGCATGCCTCCTCCGCATGCAAAACATGCAAAGATATGTGTCACTTTTAAGGGAAGATACGTGTCACTTTCAAGGAAAAAATATGTGTCACTTTCTATTTATTGATCATGCTTTGTTCTTAAAAAATTTTTGCTATAAAATCGATGTAATGAAGAAAGATGACAACGAAGACTATACAAAAGAAGTGAACGATACAGAAAAAGATTTGAGTTTTCTTGCATACTCATTTATTTCCGTTTACACAAATAATTCACAACACAATATATATTTTAATGATTCGTGTGGGAACTTGCAATTGCTTTGTTCAGAAAATAAAATTCTAAATTTGGGCCAAAATAAAAAGCTCCCAGACTTTTATCATTCCAAACAATAGAGAGAGACGCCGATATAGGCGGACCTAGGGTACATGGGGGCGGTCTAACCCCTTCTAATTTTGATTAAATTTTAATTATATTTGGGTTTAAAAAAAATTTGAATATTCTTTAACAAAAAAAGCCTATTTTTAATAGTGTTCAATTCCAAATATAGATTTTGGATCTTAAAAATTCAAGAAAAAATCAAAGCAATAAGAAAAAATCTGTCCAACCCAAACACATATTAAAGACTCAAAGTTTCCAGTTTCTATCAGCAACCATATTTTAGATTTCTGGACGGATTAATTAAAGATCGAAGAAAGTTTCGAAAATAACTCAAACCCTACTATTTGAAAGAGGGGTATTTAGAAATTGAGAAATTCAAAATTGTAAAATACCTTTTCTAAAAAATGAAGAGAACCCACAAAAATCTATAGCCATTTATTCTAATTGTATTATCGATTAATTTTACGGCAAGAGTGGTTGTTGGGAGAAAAATATGTAGATTTTTTTTGGATTATATATATTGTTGATAAAGTTAACTTTATAGTATATTAAACAGTTCATTATTATTTTTTTAATCATTGTTTGACTGTTAACTTATTTTTTTATTGATTATTGAGTAAGTAAATTATTTGGTTACCTCCTAAAATTTTTTTATTTAACCATTAATTTTTTTTCGGTTCTTAGGAAAGAAAATTTGCCCCCCTAAATTTTTTTGGGCACTCCCTAATTTTGTTTCTAGATCCGCCATTTGAGACAGATGTAGGGGGACAAGGGGAGATCACGGTCCCCTCCAGTATTTAAAAAAAAAATTATAAATGTAATTTTTTTTTCCAGTTTTGTCTCCCATCAACATTGTAACTATATTTGTTTTAGACTATTAACATAAAGCTTGTTTTAGGCTATTACATAAAGCTTGTTTAGATCACTTGATAGAGTTTCAAGTCTTTAAAACCATGTGATCATGGTTCAATATTTCGTAATCAAGTTTTTAATTATTTTTTATAGTTTAATATTTTGTAAGATTATTGGTCAACCAAATTTCAAACTTCTGACATTGTTTTCTATTGTAAAGAAGTTCGTTATTAGTGCAGAATTGTAGTTGTTTCTCTATCAAACGATTGCAGTAACTTCAAAACTTGCATACCCAACCAAACCTCCTTACTAATATTAAAATATAAAATTTTAATTAATATTGATATTAAAATAATCTGAAAAAAGGGAAAAGAGAAATAAAATTAAAAAATTTGTAAGTACAAAATAGACTCTAAGTCCAATCCTAAATTATCTTCCCTTTCACCAATGAAGTTAATGATATTTTTGTTTAAGTACCCTAATGTCAATGAGTATTTTTTTAAATTTATTTGTTGGAGACAACGATTATTATATTTGTTGTCTAAACAATATCATAATAAAAATGTTGTTGAAATTGCATTTTTATAAATAAAAAAGTGTAAAACAATAATAATATTAACGTGTATAACCGATCGGACTAGATTCAATATGACCCGACCTACTATGCTCAAACCGGAAAAATTGGTCCTGCGTCATTTAATTTTCTGACTCCACCCTATATTCAAAGATTCACGTGTAACAACAACAATATAACTATAAGAAAGGGCGGAGGTAGGGGTAGGTGGCTATGGTCTCCCCATTTTAAAAAAAATAAAATTATACATGCTAAATAAATTAATTTTCTAGTTTGGTCCCCCTAAAATATTATAACTATATTTGTTTATACTAATGAATAAAACATATTTAGATCATGTGGTAGTTTCTCAACCTTTAAAACCAAGTGGGAGGTGTTAGAATCCATTTGCTGTTTTTCTATTATTTTTTAGAGATCATAAGCAAAAAAATTTAGAAAATGGTGGGATTCAAACTTTTTCCATAAGGTTCAATTTCTAATGTCTTAATCACTACACTATACGACATTGGAGATATTTTATCAATTCTAATAGAACTTTATTTGATTATTTGTTTTGGATATTTTTTGATAATATTTTCTTACAAATATTTAATATAATTATTTTTCATAGTTGAATATTTTGCTAGAGTATTGGTCAACCAAATTATGAAGTTGTTTTTGTTGTAAAAAAGCTGGTTATTGGTGCAAAATTATGTTTGTCTCTGTATCGAATAATCACAGTAACTTTGAAACGTGTATACCCGACCGTATAATATCCTCATTGATATTGAAATGTATATTTTTTAATTAACACTAATATTATAATAATTTTAAAAAGAAAAAAGAAAAAAGTTTAAATTTTTTATAAGTACAAAACAAGGTCTGAATGCAATTCTTTACTTATCTCCTTTTTCATCTCTGACACTAATGATAATTTTGTTTCAGTACTCTAATGTTAATGGATATATTTTTCAAATGATCTGTTGGAGACAACGTTTATTATCATTGTTGTATAAAATAATATCTTAATAAAAATATCATTAAAATAAAATTTATTTGACTTCTTTTTAATCTTCTAATTTCTATCGCAATATTTAAATTTGTATATTCGATCGAACCGGATTCAATCCGACCCCACACACTCTACTCATACCAAAAAATTTTACCCCGCCCTGACTATAAGCCCTAAGACATGAGGGTTTTTAACAAAATAATATGAATCATTGCCGAATTTGTGGTGAAACCTCACACCCAATTTGATGACTCAAAACACACGACCAGTGGACGAATGTGTTGTGCTTTCGCCTCAAGACAACTTATGCCAATCAACTAAAAAGTCACGACTTTTGTGTAGAGAACACCACCAATTGATCCCCTGAAGATAACTTGTACCAACCAGGAATCAAAGGATAAGTTCCAGAAGAAATGACACCACTTGACTCAAATAGAAAAGATAAGTCGAAAGAATGATTTCAAACAAAAAAATAATATAATCTCATATAAAAGTTGCATAAAAATTGAATCGTTTTGTGAAGAACTCGTGCCCCCTTTATATAGAAGTAAAGGGGTCAAAATTTTGGACTATTCCCCACTAGGAATCTAATTCTAACTAGATAAAAATAATTAAAACGTTTCCTAATTTAATAGGTATGGATAATGAAATATCCAAATCTAGATAAGCGATAATTAAGTAATATTCTTATATAAAGATTTGGATAATGAAAGAGTATCTTTGGATAAGGAAGGGGGATCTTGAGATAATTTCTAAATAAGAAGTTTCCTTATCCATGAGATCTCTTTCTTGGGCTCCCTTGATCCACGACACTCCTCCAATTTGTGGGCTTTTGTTTGGGCTTCATCTTGGGCCATGATTTGGAGTAGAGTTACAGGCATGATTTCGTCAATTGGGCAATGGGATCCACTAAGCATAAGTGGGTCGTGGGGCCATTTTTATCTTCTCGAGTTTATACTTTTTGGATCATTAAGTTCAATGCCTCTTTTAACTTCCTTGCTCTTATGCGAGTAATTGGGTCTTCTGGAAGCCTTAATGGATCTTTCCTATCAACCACCTTCTCGCTATCTTTGGACCTCCAATGTTCTTCACGGGCTCCTCCTCGTGGGTTGGTAGGTTGGAGCCAACTTGGGTTGCATCATTCTTTCCATTTTTGAAAAGGATTTGTCCTCAAATCATCACCTACATCAAACGGCAGTAAGTCAGCAACGTTCAAAGTAACACTAACATTGTACTCACGGGACAGATCAAATTTATAGGCGTTGTCATTAATCTTGGTAACCACTTGGAACGGTCCATCTCCTCTTTCCATTAGCTTTGATTTCCTCTTTTCTGGAAACCTTTCCTTTCTCAGATACAACCATACCCAATCACCTGGTTGGAAGGTTACCTTCTTTCGGCCCTAGTTGGCCTGTTTGGTGTATCAAGATGTTCTTTTTTCAATATTGGCTCGTGCATTCTCATGAATATTCTTCACAAATTTAGCCTTTTTCATTCAATCTAAATTCAATCGTTCACTCAAACGTAAAAGAGTTAAATCCAATTGAATTCATAAATAATTTCAAAGGGTGAATATGTATAGCTGAATGAATACCCCCATTTGATGTAAATTTAACATGTGGTAAACATTCTTCCCAAGCTTTCATGTTCTTAGATATCAATGCACGTAGCGAAGTTCCTAAGGTTTTATTGACAAATTCAATTTGGGGATGACAAGTAGTTGAAAACAATAACTTCGTCCCTAACTTAGCCCACTAAGTCTTCCAAAAGTAACTCAAGAATTTTGTATACCTATCAGAAACAATAGTCATTGGCATACGATGCAATCTAACAACTACTCTGAAGAATAAATCATTAGATGAGAAGTATCATCAATTTTGTGGCAAGGTATAAAATGAGCCATTTTCGAAAACCTATTCACAACAACAAAAATTGAATCCCTCCCCTTTGCAGACCTTGATAACCTCATAACAAAATCCATTGAAATATCAATACATGGTTCATGAGGAATAGGTAAAGGGGTGTACAATCAATGGGGTTTTAGTCTAGATTTAGCTAATTTACAAGTTGCACATCTATCACATACACGAATAACATTATGTTTCATGTTAGTCAATAAAAGTGATATTGCATAACATCATAAGTCTTAGCAATTCCAAAGTATCCCATTAATCCCCAACCATAAGCTTCTTTTACAAGTAGCTCTCGCATAATTACACATAGGCATGCATAAACAATTTTGCTCGAAAAAGAAACCCATCATGCCTATAAAACTTCTCAGAACCAACCTTTTCACATGTCATATAAGCCTTTTCAAATTTGTGATCATGCTCATATAAGGCTTTAATATGCTCAAAACCAAGTAACTTAGATTCTAACATAGAAATAAGGGCGTACGTCTACAACCATATTCTCCTTATCTTGCTTGTACTTGATGACATAAGAAAAAGTCTGTATGAACTCGACCCAATTGGCGTGTTGTCTGTTGAACTTTTGTTGGCTCTTGAGGTGCTTTAAGGATTCATGGTGTGTGGATCACAAACTCATTTGGTCATAGATAATGCTGCCAGTTTTCTAGGGCTCAAACCAAAGCGTATATCCCTTTGTCATAGATTGGATAGTTCAAGGTAGCATCACTCAAATTTTCACAAAAGAATGCAATTGGTTGTGCTTCTTGCATCAGCATTGTACCAATACCTACACCAGAAGCATCACATTCAATCTCAAAAGTTTAAGAAAAATTAGAAAACTTTCCCTTTATGAGCTCGAATGCCTTGTCTAGCTCTTCTCCCAATTGAATGACACATTCGTCTTGATTACCGTCATGACAGGGGCGACTAGGCTACTAAGGTCACGTACAAAATGCCTGTAGAAGCTAGCCAAGTTGTGAAAACTTCACACCTGGCTTACGGACGTGAGCGTCGGCCATTCCTTAATGGCCCTCACATTCTTGTCATTTACTTCTATGCCATTCTTGTTCACAACAAAATTAAGAAACACAAGCTTACACAAGGCGGCCTTGCACGATCATATTGTTTTTATCTAATTTTTTCACTCTGAAATAAAAGTTCAAAAAATAATAAAATAATATAAATAAAAAAAAATTAGATATACAAATGGATTGTGTCGGGCAGTGGCACAACACGGCTGATAAACAAAACATGACCAATCCGGGCTGAGGTTGACGCTACATATAGGCAGATGCTGTGGTGACTAGGCCCCGATCCCTGTTGCTATTTGGGGTGTGCAAATGGGATTGCGGGACTGGAAAAATCCTGATCCTGATATCCTGAAACCGACATAAATACTAGAAAACGAGCTGAGATTCGGTCCTATTAACGTAATCCCAAACTTTTTTGGGTCGGGATCGGGTTGTCCCATGCATTTCTCGGGATGGCCCAAATTCCAATTTAATTTAAATTAAATAATTAGTTAACTTGTTCAAAAAAATAATAATTAAACTAATCAAAACACGATATCGACTTTTTAATTTGTATTTTTGCACCTCATAACACTGATAGATTGTGTACTAAATACTTTGCATTTGTCTGCATAACACTGGTAACAGGGATTTTTCATGAATTATCGGTAAAATATTTGTCATTAGCGAATAACAGGGACATAATATAAAATATTGTAGATAACAGAGACCTACAAATTTCTTGAATTTTTTGTAGGTTTATGTAATCTACAAATTAATTAAAAAATAAATTGAGACTTTTTCAGGAATTCCTCATACCAGCCCAAATTCCCGGAGCTTCGAGCCCGAGATTCCCGGAATAATTTGGGAAATCGAATTGGGTCCCAAAATTATTCGGGACGGGCATAAAATTTGGCAACCAAAGCCCGATTCTTGGTTACTTTGGCCTAGTTGTTATGATCAATCTTTGGCTTAATAATTAGGTTAATTTTCTCTTGCAAATCGTCATAAAAGCAAAACAAGAATAGATTCTTACTTTTTTTTTTGATAGGTGAATAAATTCTTACTTGACTGACCCTCATTTACTTTTTGAAGAAATAATTGGCAAATACTGATTTAATAAAATAGTAACTATATTTGAAAAGTCCAATCTCAATATATAATATCAGGCAATAACCAAATATAAGATTATCCAAAATTATCCAGAACAATATTGCAATAATGATTGCAACTTCTTCACTGAATATCCTGCTGTTAACCTCCCAACCATATCAGAACGAGTAAACAACTGTTGTACAACAATGAAATCAATCATTCTGTACACAAACATCACTGTTAACCCAATTTCAAACAACAAGGGGCTTTTAGTAGGATCCATAACCAGAAGTTTCTCAAAGTCAATAGAATTGTGAATATAGGTGATCCCTGATTTGGTAATATTCTTCAGATAAGGGGCCTTCAAGAACTATTTGTTGAATATGGCCACCACCCTGCAACAACCAGTATGTCACAAGAAATATAAAATTGGGACGCATAAGCCAGCCAACAAGCCTAAAGTGTGTCTGTTTTCATGAAAGAAATATTGAGAGCGTGGAGTGCAAGGGGACAAGACCAACCTTTTGGCTGGTATCTCCAACTTTTCGTAGGGTCACGTATTCGCCGCAACGCAGGGCACCACCGGCGAATTCCACCTGAGGATCAGAAACATTTATAGACTTTAACTAGTTCCATGTATTTAATAGTGAGATTAGATCAAAGATGTACCTGGACCCCTTGGCTGGCTAGGTATTGCTTGAAATCTGCCATTTTTAAATCTCCCACCAGAACTGTCTTATGTGGTGGAGGTGGAGTTGAGAGAGGAAGTAAAGACAATGTGCCGCCTTCTGCTTTCCCTACTTCAGCATCAACCCATGCAACTTCATAATCCCCAAGCTATATAAAGAAAAACACAATAACAAAAACAGATAGGGAAAGGGCGAGAGATTTGGTATGAAAATAGTACTCCAATAGAAATAGTAACAGCAATTTAATGCCGTGCATTTCATACACCAACTTGACAAGATATCTATCAGTTTGTATAACTGCTGTGAGTTAAATGGCAATGAGAGAGCATCACAAGTTATTCAGTCAAGTAAAAGATTCTCTTCTGAAGCGCGCATTAGACCAGGACGAGATGGGGGCCTGTTCACAGCATTCAAGACCATGCTAAACTACTGTGATGCATTCAATTACCTTCTTAAACCGAACATTGCTCATTAGTTTCTCAGAAAGTTGAACCTATATAAAAAAAAAAAAGCATCATGTCCAGTCCTGGAATAATAATGAAAAAGATGAATATCGATAAAAGTAGCTTGCTTTGCAAAAACCTTTTCAGACAAGTCAGCCTTTAACTAAAAAGATGCAGAAGAGGGCTATTACTACTCTACGAGAAATATGTAAATCTTACTTTATAAGCACACCAATGTGAAGTTACATCAATTAATTCATCGATTTGTGGGGCATACACATGTGGACAAACGTTTTGTGAGATTGTGAAATATATCTTCTGCCCTTATTAAATTTGTAAAATGTCAGTTCTAATCCCAGACGACAACCGTTGGATTAGTTAAATCCAACTGCTACCTATGCTACAAGTGTCACCGTGTAACATGAACTTTTGTCGCAAGATCTCATCCAGACCGTACATTCATTGAAGAATTGAACGGACGACTCCAAAATCTAATTGCTCGACGACTAACGCCTCGTTTACTCCATTTTCGAATATCTGAAACGACGAAACCCTAGTCCCAAAAGCTCCGAGACGATTCAATGGCGATGCATACAAATCTGTGCAAATCTTGCACCATGTGTTATATAGTTCAGGTTATTCGTTGGATATCTAGGATTCGTACACCAGATTAGCTTATTCAGTTGAATTCTTTGGTTCATACTTTCGGTGTTCGAGAACAGTGGTTCTCGAACCATTTGGCTTTCGTGTTGGATTGAATCTGTTGAGATTCTTGTAACATTCTTGTAAACCATTCGCCATTCGTGAGATCCGTGGAATAACAGAACAGTGAGCACTCTTTCGAGGCTCAACATGGAGGTAACCGGTATCTAAGGAACCGGTGAACCACGGGACTTAGATCCGGTGTTATTTACTTATTTTGCACTACTTATTATTTAATTCTTGCAAGAAGTTTACTAATTGTTTGTTGTGTTTAAGTATAAATATCTGAGATTCGCCTAACATAGAAGATAGACTATCCGTTAGTTGATTTTCTTGTTTCATATTCTTGATTTCATTGTTTCATGTACTTTTATCCTGCACTTTGCTGATTTACTTGTTTCATGAATTTATTTTAGATGACACGATTACTGAATGAATTCATTCAATTTACAACCTTTTAGGTGGTCATTAGTATGGTGTCACCAAGTTCACCTTGTTAGTTTTGTGACATGTCTACTTTACCATGTTTTTATGTATGTTGTAGAGGGATACATTACTATGGTTTCACTGTTGTTATTTATTTTTAGTTTAGGTATCTAATTGTAAATAGAATTATAGAATGATAGAGTAATAGAATAATAGAATTATAGAAGAAGTCGAATTCCAAATGTAGTCAAGGAATTTAGTTGAAAGTTGATTAATAAAGTACACGCTTTTCATTATTTTTAATTTGGTATCAAAGCCATGATCGAATACTTGAATCCCAGAGGAAAAAAGAAAGCTTCTGCTACTGCCGGTCAACCAGAAAATATTTTGTTTATCTCTTTTGTTTTTGTCTAGATAGGAAAGAAAAAGAAAAAGAAAAAAAGTGTCGAGTTGCTTCCCGTGAGAGAACCATCTCTGAGGAGTCGCGGTTAGTGGGATTTTATCCTCGGAGAGTTATTTTTTGCCAAAGATGGCTTGCATTGAGGCCGACAACGATGGAGTAGAGAGACGTAACTGATGGTGACCAGTAAGGGTAAGAAAAGTCTACCGCGGGACGAAGGTTCCGTACGATTGCGCTGCTAGACATGGCCATTTTCAATCGAAAATTTGCTAACTGTCGGTTTACGAACCGGTTAAAACCGGCGATAACCAATTCGGAAGTTCCTAAAACCGAAGGTTCCTAAAATCGGAGGTTTCGAAAATCAGAGGTTTTGCAAAAAACAATATCAAAAAAATTAAATCCGGAGGTTTCAACCGGCCGGAATTATTTTTTATAAAAAAAATCCCTTTTTTATTGGTCAAACTGTTTACAGCGGTTGACCGCCGATTTTACGACGAAAAACTGACAAAAATCCGGCCAAATTCACAATTCAAATTTTTTATTTTTTTTAATGTTTTTTTGGGTTTGAAAAGTTCTTAATTTATAAACTTAAAACTTAAAACTTATCAAATTATATAACTTGCAATGTTTATAAACTTAAAAAGTTAGATAACTTATAATCATAAAACCTAAGAACTTGTATAACTTATAAACTATATAATTTATCAACCTTAATTTATATAAACTTGAATAACTTATAAATTTTAACTTATATAAACATAAAGCTTGTATAAAGTTATACGTTACAAGTTTATATAAAGTTAATCAGTTTTATAAATTATAAAATTTTAAAAGTCATACATGTTTTTAGGTTTTATAATTAATAAAAGTTTGTAAGTTATTTAAGTTTAAGTTTTTAAACTTGTACAACTTATAAAATTTAAATTATATACATATAAGCTTATATAATTTTACATGATACAAGTTTATATAAAGTTTATATAAGTTTATATAATTTTTTTTTGGACAAGTAAAATTATATAATTTATAAGTTACATAATAAGTTTTTAAATTATGAAAGTTTATAAGTTTATAAATTATACAAGTTAATGAGTCAATCATACATAATACAAGTTATATAATTTTATAAGTTATATAAGTTTCTAAGTTTTATAAGTTTATAAATTATAAAAATTAAGTTAATGGGTTATACAAAATACAAGTTATGTAATTTTATAAGTTATATAAGTTTTTAAGTTTAATAACTTTTATAACTTTCTAAATCCTAAAAAATCTAAAAGCCTAAATTCTAAAAATCCTACAACTTAAAAACCCTCAAACCTAAAAAACCTAAAAACTCTAAAAAAAATTTAAACTCTAAAAACCCTAAAACTAAAAACTGTAAAACCTAAAAAATGTTAACGTACGACTCCCGTGGGACATCCGCTGGATTATATAAAAAAAATTTTAAAAAAATAAGATTTTTGTCAGATGTCCGCCGAAAATCTCATTTGGGGGTAGATTCTGAGAAAACATATATTTTTATTTTAATATATTTATTATATATAAGTTCATTTGTTTATGAAACTTAAAGTATATTTTTTTATTTT
>JAOWBN010236655.1:0-12291 GCA_028565015.1 Pinguicula moranensis
CAGATGTACGCCGCCTTACCATTATAATTATACAAAGAGGCAATTTTCGTTGCAACCCAATATGCATTATGTAATTTGATATATTGAGTTCAAACAACTTTACTAAATAGAAGCACTAGAATTTAATAGAGCCATTTTGCTCTAGTGCATTATTAGTACAAAACTAAAAGAATTGTCAATGTTGACTCTTTCAACTCCATTTGCAATGGACCCGGCAGGGAGATGAAGATGATGAGTTGAAATCAGGGATGGTGGGTTAGGGTTGCTGAGATTGCCTTTTATATGCTAAAATTTGAGGGTAATTAAATAAAAGAACAGGAAAAAATAAAGTTGAGATGAAAACTCGTTTATCGTCCCTGACTACAAAATAAGATTATTTTATAAAACGTTATTTTTTTTAAACCATTACCAAATGGAGGACAAGTATTTTAATCCTACTTTATCTCCTTAGTTATTCGCAATGAGTGATAACCAAAACCAGGTTAGCAAACACATTTTTAGTGTTTGAACGCTTTTTAGATTTAAAACCATTAGCCCAAAGACCATGAGTAAATAGAACGCATATTCATTTTTTTCCCGTGCTAATCACCAGTTTTCCTGTAAATTGTAATTTTCTTAAAATAATTTGAACTTGTATTTTACTGTTTACAGTAAAATCCTGCCGAAATAAAAAATAACTCAATTTATACCGACCAAAAACAATAATGCAATTAATAATTAAAAAAGCTACAGTTCAAAATTTTGCAGTCATTTTACGAACTTTTTCATTGGTATTTTACGAAAATAATAATGTTTTACCATTTATTGAATTGAAGCACGTACTCACAGACTTGCAAAATCTACTCAGTAGACATCTAACCGTTGCAATTCTTTGAGGTCCTAAAGCATAAAAGGCCTATTGCTCCAACAGGCTCAAATAAGAGGCCCATATAAAATTTCAAAAGTCTTCAACGAGCCCTCGCTGTTAGACAGCTATTTTTTCGGTAGATGAAATCATCTGTGGATTTAGAAAAAATTTTTAGGGTGGGCTAAAATTTTTATTTGAGATGCACAAAAATAACTTATCTAGGTAAAAAAAATTTAACGGCTAGGTGTTTTTTTGAGACGGGTGAGTAGTGATAATAAAATAATTTATCTACTAAAAAATTATGAAAAATAATAATTTTACCAGTTAAATAATAATAAAAAATAAAAAATTGACTATTTTATATACTGCAAACTTAATTTTTAATAAAATTAATTACAAAAAAATATAAAAAAAAAACCTTATAACTAAAATATTAATATATTTTTATTTATTTATTTTTTATTTTTTTAATAAAATAATATTTAAGGGGGTGGGGTGGGGCTGGACGGGCTAGGGCCCGGCCAAGCCCCCCTACATCCGCCCTTGAAATCATCGAATACGGTCGACACCTTTTCATAAGGTTGTTGAAGGCAATTTGGCAGGAGCCAAGCAATAATTTATCGAGAGGAAACAAATAGAGATGTATGGGAATCACGACAATTATATTGTGGGCGTGAGCCAAATTTTATGAAACTATTGAACTATCAAGATCAGGCGGCACACAGACCCGTTATTGACAGTGTTGTTGATCTGAAGGATGCTGTTTCATCAGCTTTGCATGGGAACAGAGTGAGTGCAGATAGGTGGTTTTATAATTCTTGTTCTTCAGAAAACGTTGAGCGCGACTTAAGTGGAAGTGCGCCTTCTTCGTCCTAATCTAATATCGTTGGTAATATTCGCGTGCACGCTAATGTAAGTGAGAGTGCATATTTGCCGCCTCACTTATCATTTAAGAGAAGCAGACACGTGGCTGGATACAAGCAGTTCGATGTGCATTGATCGGGTGGCTGTGATTTGATAACGTTTTTGTTAGTGTATATAAACGCTTCTACGTGTGTCATTTGTAACTTGATGAATTACTTTTGTAAAACGGTTATTCTTGGAGCGAAATGAAATGGAGGGAAAATTGTCACCAATTCTCTTTTTTCTTCTCCGATGAACTGCATCGATTCTTCATTTGATTCATAATCTGTTAATTCTCTATGGTATCGGAGCCTGGTTTGGCGGAGCGAAACAAGGTGTGTTGATCTAATTTCGATTGGTGTTGGAACTTCTAACTGTATGTTCTCATTGACGAATGATGCTTAGTGAGTCCTCAAAGGAGCTTGAGTTGTTGGCGATGAAGCGTCAGCAACAGATGGCGGATTTGGTGGAAGAACAGTTGTAGGTCCATGGATCCGACAGTCCATGCATGCAATTCGTTTCTGTGCAATTTGAATGAGTCTAATTTTCTTAATTGGAAAAGTGTGATAGTTTCTGCAATTGAGCGAAACTAAAAATTGGTTTCATTGATGGATCACTTAAGAAATCTAGTGATGATTCGGTACTTTTGTTGAAGTGGAATCATGCCAACCGCCTTGCGTGCCAACAGCCTAGCGTGCTCTTGGCTCGCGGTTCAATGAGTCCAAATGCTATGAAGACCTACATGTTCGTGTCTGATGCAAGAACTATGTGGTTGAGTTTGGAGAAACGGCTAGGCTACTACTAACCTCACATCTATTTGAATTAAAAAGAAGTATGGTGGTGTTAAGACAAGGAAGTGTTAGCGTGTGTGATTTCTTTGGTAAACTGAAGGTTCTATGGGATCAGTATGAGTAGCTGCTTCCCATGCCGTATATTGAGGGTGAACTAGATGAATTGTTGATGAAAAGAGATGATGAAGACAAGGTGATAGTGTTCGTGATGGGCTTGAATGATGTATATGAACAGGAAAGAGGACATATCATTCGGATGTCAACTTTGCCTAACATGGATATGGTTTATAATATTGTGACTACAACTGAGAGACAAAAACAGGTCGTCACTGGTATTGCTGCAACCAAGAAGAACTGAATTCAGCTATGGCAGTCCTTGGAGGGAACTGGAAGAAGGACAATGTAGGGACCTCACGGATAGATAAAAGTCTATTGAAGTGTGATCATTGCACCAAGCTCGAACATACAATAGATAATTGCTTTAAATTGAACGGGTATCTGGATGGATGGAGTGACAGGAGAACTGATAGAAGCCAAGTGAAGTGTTCACACTGTACAAAATCATGACACACCGTTGAAGAGTGTTACAAGTTGAAAGGATATCCAGAGGGGTATTTTGATCAGAAGAGGAAGCCAAAACAAAATCAGTCTGTTAATCAAGCAGTGTTCTCTCCTTCTGAAAAACTACACACCACTTGATGTCAGAGGCAAAGGGACCAGTAACATCTACGAGGTGTTAGACAATATGCAGAGGGAAATTCACAGGTTTTCTCTGGAAAAGGAGTAGCTGACACAACAGGGCAGATGAGGGTTCTCCGGTAATAGTACTTTCAAGTCTGTTTTGCATGTGAATAATTTTGATATTTCCAGGTTAGAGTGGATAGTTGATTCTTGAGCAACTAATCACTTGAGATTAATGGTGAGTCACTAACAAACATGTGAACCTTTGCTTCCTTGACCCCGGTTTGGCTGCCAGATGGAAGCACTCGACCAGTAGAATGCAGTGGTGATGTGCCCTTGTCTTGTGATATTATCCTTAAGTTTTGCCTTTACATGCCTTGCTTCAAATATAATCTCTTATCAGTTAGAAAAATGTCAAAAGATTCGTCTGTGGGAGTGTATTTTCTACCAGATCAATGCTTGGTGCATGATCTTAACACTTTAAAAGTCATTTCTGTTGGTCATGTACAAAGGGAGCTGTATATCTTGAATGCGAATTCGTTTCATTCTGAGGCAGTCAGAGAAGGAGATGGAAAACTTTCAACTTTTTTGCACAATACAACTGCTGGACTCAGAACATCCTTAAAACAAAATGTCTTTATTGAAGCTTGTAGTGTTGTGACTTCAAGTTTATTACATAGCCGCCTTGGGCATCCCTCACTAGATGTAATGGAACATTTGAATACTGCAAAGAATGCTTCAGATTTGAAAAGAGTTGTAGACAAGTTTTTGAAATCAGCCCACAACGAGCAAGCAGGTGTTTTGAGGATACATGTGGACGTTTGGGGACCATACAAACTTCCTTCTGTGACTCTCTGTCAGTACTTTTTAACATGGTGGATGATTACAGCCGCTTTACTTGGACTTTCCTTTTTAAGTCTAAGGATCAAGTTGTGATTTTGCTTGAGAGCTTCCTCTTGTTTGCCAGAACACAGTTTGCTAAGGTCATACAAGCTGTCCGAAGTGATAATGGGAGTGAGTTCATGAATGAGGGTTGCTTTAAAATCTTCCAAAGTCAGGGAATTTTGCATCAGAGAAGTTGCCTTTACACTCCTCAACTAAATAGATTGGTTGAGAGGAAACACAAACTTTGCTGGAAGTTGCACGGTCATTGTTGTTCCAAGCAAAGTTGTCCAAACATTTTTGGGGTGAGGCTGTTCTCACTGCAACATTTCTCATCAACCGTTGGCCTAGATGGGTGTTGAAATGAAGGTCACCATTTGAAGTTTTGCATCAGACACAAGCTAATCTATCTAGACTGAAGGTATTTGGTTGTAGATGCTTTACCATGGATCTTCGTACAGGAAGAGATAAGTTGGATCCTCGAGCAGTGCAAGGCATTTTCATTGGATATCCACCACATCAAAAGGGGTATAAGGTGTATATTCCAGCCACAAAGAATTTTTTTTGTGTCTTGGAAAGTCAAGTTCACAGAGGATTGCTTCTCAGACAGTGTAGTTCCATCCAGCTCAGTTTCTGAACCAAGTAGTGCTTGTGGGGATATTGTTGTTGATGATATTGCACAACGAAATGCTAAATCACCTCCAAACCGAGATCAGATACCTGATCATGTGCAGGATCCCTCTGCAGACAGTACACAAGTTTTTTCTGATGAAGTTGACTCAATCCATGCTGCTGATGAAATCTCACCCTCAGCTGAACCAAATGCATCTTTGTCGTTTCCTATTGAGCCTGATGTTTCAGTAAGAAGAAGCAAGTGTGAAACTAAAGAACCAACCTGGATGAATGACTTTTATGTGCTCCATGCTGAAACTGCACAGAATCAGCATAGCAAACTTTGTCTGTCTGATAATTTTTGCCTCTTCTTTGGGGTTTACTGTGACTTTGTAGCAAGCATTTCAGCCACAACAGAGCCTAAGAATTACGCTCAAGCTCAGCATGATGCAAAGTGGGTGGCAACAATGAAACATGAACTTTTTGCCTTAGAAAAAAAACCTGGCTGATCACACCTCTTCTAGCAGGCTAGACAACCATTGGCTCCAAGTGGGTTTACAAGATCAAATATAATTCAGATGGGAGTGTTGAGCACAACAAGGTTAAGCTCATAGCCAAAGAATATAACCAAGATGTTGGAGAAGATTACTATGAGATTTTTAGCCCCGTGGATAAGGTGTTCACCGTTAGACTTTTGTTTGCTGTTGCAACATCTAAAGGCTGGCCTATTCATCAACTAGACATTAACAATGCCTTCCTCCATGGCTCTTTGGATGAATATGTCTATATGCACCCGCCCTTAGGTTATGATAAAGTGCAGAAAGGGCATGTGTGCAAGCTGCTGAAATCCTTATATGGATTGAAACATGCTTCTCATCAATGGATCTTGAATTCACTAGCAAGCTACAAGATTATGGATTCAATCAGTCTTACCATGATCCATGTCTTTTCACTTGCTCAGTTGTTGATGATCTTTTGTTTCTCCTTGTTTATGTGGATGATGTCTTGTTAACTGGTACGTCTCTGGATGAGATGAGCAAGGTGAAAGCCTTCTTACATGATGCTTTCACAATTAAGGACATGGGAACATCCAAGTTCTTCCTTGGCATGGAGATAGCTAGGTCCAAATATGGGCTCTATATTAGTCAGAGGAAATACATCCGAGACCTTCTGACAGATTCTAATCATTTGCATAGCAGTCCAGCTGCTACTCCTCTTCCTAGTGGACTAAGATTTGAGGCTGATGATAAGGAAACATATCCTCTTTATCACAATCCAGAGAAGTATCGTAGACTTGTTGGGAGATTGCTATACCTTAGCTATACTCGTCCAGACCTCACTTATGCGGTTCAACAATTGAGACAATTTGTTCAGAGACCACGAGACTCGCATTGGTATGCTGTAAGGCATGTGCTTCGCTACTTGGCTGGGAACACAACTCTCAGACTTTTTTTATTCCAACAGCTCATCCTTCCATCTTTCAGCTTACTGTGATGCAGATTGGGGGAGCTGTAGATCTTCAAGACATTCTTTGACGGTGTGTTTTTGGGAATTAGCCTCATCTCCTGGAAGACCAAGAAGCAGCCAACTATCTCCTGTTATTCAGCAGAGGCTGAATACCGCGCCATGGCAGCAACAGTCCGTGAAGTTCAATGGCTTCTCTACATGCTGTCAGATTTTAAAGTTGCTACTGTCCTTCTTGTGCCTTTCTTTTGTGACAACCATGCGACCTTGGATATAACGGCTGATCCGATTTTCCATGAGTGCACAAAGCACATTGAAATTGACTGCCATGTGGTGAGGGATCAATATAAGGCAAGGGTTATTCTACCGTAGCATATCAACTCCCAGCAGCAGCCGACTGATCTATTTACCAAGGCTCTTCCTGGAGCTTTTTTTCGGTTTCTACTCTACAAGATGAGTCTCTGGTGTCATCTTGAGGAGGGGGCATTGAACTATCAAGATCAGGTGGCACTTCAAGCTAGAAGACCCGTTATTGATAGTGTTGTTGATCTGAAGAATGCTGTTTCATCAGCTTTGCGTGAGAATAGAGTGAGTGCAGATATGTGGTTTTACAGTTCTTGTTCTTCAAAAAACGTTGAGCGTGACTCAAGTGGAAGTGCACCTTCTTCGTCCTTTTCTAATATCGTTCGTAATATTCGCGTGCACGCTAATGTAAGTGAGAGTGCGTCTTTGTCGCCTCACTTATCGTTTAAAAGAAGCAGACACGTGGTTGGATACAAACAGTTTGATATGCATTGATCGGGTGGCTGTGATTTGAGAATAGGTTTTAATGTTTTGTTAGTGAATATAAACGCTTCTACGCGTGTCATTTGTAACTTGATGAATTACTTTGGAAAACGGCTATTCTTGGAGTGAAATGAAATGGAGAAAAAATTGTCACCAATTCTCTTATTTCTTCTCTGATGAACTGCATCGATTCTTCATTTGATTCATAATCTGTTAATTCTACATATGCTCTTTGTGCTGCTTTCATATGCTCTTCTTGTGGTCTTTGCATAAACTGGTTGATTACCCCTATTGAGTAAACTATATCTGGTCGAGTGTGAGACAAATATATCAATTTTCCCACAAGACGCTGATATTGCTCCTTGTTCGTAGTGACAACATCATCATTAATTTGTGGTTTGCTATCATTGGAGTGTCGACCGGCTTGCAATCCAGTAGTCTAGTCTCAGCTAATAGGTCAAGAATGTACTTCCTTTGAGATATAAATATCCCGCTGTTTGACCTTAGAACATCAATACCAAGGAAGTATTTGAGTTGTCCTAGGTCCTTCATTTTGAATTTTTGAAACAACTGCCTGCGAAGACTTTGAATTTCTTCATTGTCATCTCCCGTTATGACCATATCATCCACATAAATGATAGGGCTTGTTACCAATTTTCCTCATTTTTTTCAAGAATAATGTATGATCTGCATTGCTTTGCTTGTATCCATATTTTTTCATGACCATAGTAAAACGTCCAAACCAAGCATGGGGAGATTGTTTCAAGCCATAAAGAGCCTTTTTTTAGTAAGCATACTTCATTTCTCTGGAAATCACTAGAAAATCCAGGAGGGGGTTCCATATACACCTTTTCTCTTAGATCGCCATGGAGAAAAGCATTCTTGATATCAAACTGAAATAGAGGCCAACCCCGATTGGCAGCATTAGAAAATAACACTCTGATAAAGTCAATTTTTGCTACAGGGGAGAACGCCTCAGAATAGTCGATACCATATGTTTGAGTATATTCTTTGGCGACCAGTCTGGCTTTGTATCTCTCAATTTTACCATCTGCTTTTCGTTTGATGGTGAAAACCCATCGACATCCAACCGAACGTTTTCCATGAGGCAGTATACATTTTATCCATGTTCCGGTTTTCTGCAAAGCTGTCATCTCTGCATTCATTGCCTTCTTCCCTTCGATCTGGCCCTGTGCTTCATGTATATTTTTTGGTAATGTTTTTGAGTATACTGCAGTCAGGAATCCTCTGGCAGACTGTGATAAACTTCCTCTGGCTAAACTTGCCATAAGATACTTAGAATTACGTGATATGTGTTTTGGCTCATATTTTTTGCAGGTATACCACGTTTGTGTCTGGCTGGTAACACATATTGTGGCATATCTTGATCAGAATCGTTTGCAGAGTTAGGTGACATAACAGAAGTACAAGAAGCATAGAATCTTCAAGAAGTGTTACCAGACAATGATGATTTTTGGGATGACAAACTGATTGGAGGAGATTGTACTATGTGTTGACTCGGAGATCGGATCATGCTGCTAGAGTCATGCAATAACCAATTCAAGGAATCATCTGAAGATTTTGGTGAAGTCTGATGCTCCCCCGAACTGCTGATGTGGTTATTGAAAAAATATTCAATCTCAATAAAGTGGAAATCCATGGATGTGAAGATTCGATTTGTGGGAGGCTGAAAACACCGATATCCTCGTTTATGGATTTCATAACCCACAAATACACATTTAAGCGCACATGGGTCAAATTTTGTCCGTTCAGAACGTAGGAGGTGTACATAAACCGAGCAACCAAATACTTTAGGAGGAATAACCAGCATAGATGGAATTTCAGTAAATGTAGCAAGTATCAGAAATGGAGTCTTCATTTTCAAGATCTTTGTAGGCAATCGATTTGTAAGATGTACTGGTGTGGCAACAGCTTCGCACCAGAACAAGTGAGGAACCTTGGATTCAATGAAAAGAGCCCGTGTGATCTCAAGGAGTAAACGATTTTTTCTTTCAACTGTACCATTTTATTCGGGGGTATGTGGGTAGGTAGTTTCATGGATAAGTTCGTAATCCAAACAAAACTGGCGCATAGAATGATTGACAAATTTGCCAACATTATCAGACGAAGGATCTTAATTGTATGGTGAAATTGATTCTTAATCATCGTATAGAACTGAACAAATTTCTAAAATACTTCCTACTTATGTTTGAGAAAGAACACCCAGGTCATCCGGGTACAGTCATAAAAAAATAAGAAAAAATACCGATGACTATTTGAGGATGATTCTGGAGCAGGTCCCCAGAAATCTGAATGAATCAGAGAAAATATCGAACTAGTGCGAGTATTGTTTAACAAATAAGAACTACAAAGTGTTTTTGCCAAACAACATATCTCACAATTGAGTTTATTATTCCCCAAAATAATGGTGGAAGCACAAGTTTTAGGTAACCAGTAGATGTATGGCCTAGACATCGATGCCATAACCAACGTTGTCTATCAGTAGAGCTAGAAGTGTTGAGCGCACCGCCAGTCTGAATCATCTAATCCACATAGTACAATCCATCCTTCTTAGTGCCACGCCCAATAATTGCCTGAGTCTGAAGATCCTACAGTAAACAGAAACGAGAGTAGATTAGAACACGATAATTTAGCTCATCAGTGACATGACTCACCGATAATAACTTGCATGAGAGAGACGGAACATAAAGACAGTTTTTCAGGGTTACGTTGGATGAGATCTCGACGGTCCCACTACCAACAACAGGAGAGATGCCCCCATTTGTAGTGTGAATAAATGGCTTGTTAGGAGCGGATGGATGAATTATATTGGCAGCCATATTTGTCATTGTATCCACGGCGCCACAATCAACAAGTCATCGATTACTCATATTGTTCAGTGAGGAATTAATGGAATAAGCAGTAGATTTTGGTATCTCCAGAGATGGTTGTTCAGGGTCAAAATCAAAGCACCCGGGTTTGAAAAATTTGGGGTTGCTAATTTTGAAGTTTTCGGGTGGTAGTGATTTGTTTAAAATTTTGGGGAAAATTTTGGGTATTTTCAGAATTTTTGGAAGTTTGGGGTGAATTTCTAGATTTTCTGGAAGTCTGGGGTGATTTAAAAAATATTTGGGAAGTCTGGGGTGTTATCGGAAATATTTGGGAAGTCAGGGATGGTTATTGGAATTTTTCGGAAGTTGTGGTTTTATCGTGTGATTTATTGAGAGTCTGGGGCAAATTTCAGGGTTTTGGGAATATGGGGGACGTATATGAAAAATGTGGAAGTTCGGTGGGTGTATATGAGTTTTTGGTAAATCTGGCGGTTGTTTTGTCATGGGAAGAAACTTCCAGGCTTGTTTCCGAGACTCCAAATAGTTATAGGCTCGTACTGTCATGAACGATTTTTCGAAGAGCTCACCTGCAAAATTAGTTATAGTACAAGGATTTAACTGCAAGGGGTTAGGGACAGCATCGTTTTCAATGCGTCTTTTATCAATTCTATCGAGACTTTTCTCAAACCCACCGTTCTGCATCTCGCTCAATTCGTGGCGGCTCTCCACAATTCCTCCAAATTTGGCAAGAGCTGGCTGGTTGCCACCGTCCCGCTTGGAGACCTCATTGTTTCCGACGGTGGCGGCCACCGCTCCTCTACCAGCTCCGACCTCTTTTCGTGTTTTATCTTTGAAGAATCAGTCCAAAAAATCGATTTTCTGAAAACATTTCTCTATTGTATGGCCCAACTTCTGGCAGTCCGTACACCACAATTTCAATTTCTCAGCGTCCGTAAGGCTGGGTGATGATTTTGCTACAAGTTTAGCAGATTCTGACCGCCCCTTTGTCGCCAAGCCACTTCCAATGCCGCCGAGGAACCCTCACCTCCATTGTGGCTTAGATTTAGAATCTGAAGCCTCATGGTTTCGCAATGGAAGGCTATGTATGCAATTTTGACGGACGGAAGGGGGTCTGTTTTGAGCAAGTCGTGTTTAATTGCGTCAAACTTAGGATCCACTGAGGCGAGGAACTGAAATAGTCTCATTTCCAGTCTCAGCTGGTTAAATATGACAATGTCTTCAGGACATCACAGTGGATTGGGTTGACGACGATCCATTTCTTGCTAGATCCTCTGTAGTGTGTTGTACAATTCTTCGAATTTGCTTCGGTTCTGCATATGACGACTTGCTTGGACAGATAAATCGAACAATTGCAGTTTGTCACTACCGCTATTGTAAGTTATGATAAGCCCAGTCCACATCGCTTTTGCTGATGGGTACGAGGCATACCTATCTACCAAAGTTCCCTCCATAGTTGTGAGGAAACTCGTACAGATATTAAGATCAACCAGTTCCCATCGTTTGCATTTAGACGTACCTTCTTTTGAGGGTTCATTAGTGAGATGATCTAATTTGCCTTTGCCATCGATAGCCATCTTGGCTAAACGACTCCACAGTGGGTAATTCTAGTCATTTAATTTGATGCTGATAGGAATTAGATGATTGGTTTCATGGGGTTGAAAATGAGTGAGGAGACAGGTGAATTTTTCAGTGAAATCATCCGAGGGAGGGCTCACAATTTGTGATGCAACCCCGGAATCATTCAGGGATTCCTCTTCTTTGCCGCCGACCATTGGTCTTGGCTGGCAATTCTCTGTTAAGTGATGAGGTTAAAGTTCAAGATCGAAAAAGGATCAAGAATGCAGCTCTGATACCATGTTTGCAAGGAAGGAAAAGATTGCAATGATTGAAAGCTGACATATTTCTTCTTGCTTCTTATTTCATTGTTTTGTGTTACAGGAACTATATAGAAAAATCTATGAGACAAAGCGTGAAAGAGTAGATTGGATTGTGAAACATGATCCCTTGAATTAAGGAAGTCTTCCTAATTCAAAGGATCCACAATCTAATTATTAAATACATCCTAACACTCATTTCCCTTATCATGAACTTTGTTCGATCTTCGCGGGATCGATTTCTTCTCAAGATTGCTTTTCATCATTTCTGTATCCATGTATACGCTTTTCTAGGCAAGAGATGGAAAAACAATGGGAGTTTTAGTGTTACTGAAAAAGAGAAGGGGGATGTTTGTGGTGGTTTAGTTGTTTAGGAATTTGTCTATTTATACAAGTGTTGTCAGGGGCTCGGGGCGCAACGGGGCGACCAGGCCAAAATCTGGGGCGCGGGGCGATGTGGCGCGGGGCGATGTGGCGCGCGCCTCACGTTTTGGGGCGTAATTTTTTAATATTTAAAAATTGAAATTAAATTGTTCATTCAAAATCAATATATACTTACTTTTTTATGGGATCATCCAATCAAAATCAATATATACTTA
>JAOWBN010236676.1:0-12290 GCA_028565015.1 Pinguicula moranensis
AATACTCAAAATAAATAAATACATACTATATACTAGCTAAGTAAACAAAGACCTAAATAAATATCACCCACCATCTATACTATCCTAACTACCTCTATCTGCCCAAAGTGCAGAGTACATACGTCTGACCTATCAAACTCTATATATCTCTAACCGTAATACGACGTCTTTAATCCGTCCTATCAGAGGTCATGTCTTCGGAGAAGTTTAATCTCGCTAAATCTAACTAAATCTGCTCATCCCACGTCCTCCTAGGTCCCCCTCTCACCTTCGACTCTCCTGACAAGGTCGTCGACACGCCTTCTACGTACATGTCTAAACCATCGCAATCTCCCCTCTCTCAACTTGGTACTGATAGATGCGATACCTAGTGTATTCCTAAAGATCCCATTCGGAATTTTATCTAATCTCGTACAATCACACTTTTAACATTCTCATCTCTGCCACCTCAAACTTCTGCACATGTGCCAGTCTCATAGCTCAACACTCTGACCCGTAGAGCATGGCCAACCTTATCACCGTCCTATAAAATTTTCTCTTCAACTTTAGTGGAAATTTCTTATCACATAACACACCTGTAGCTGATCGTCATTTCATCCATCCGACCTTGATACGATGGATAACATCGTCTTCAACGGTCCCATCTTTTTGTATAACATACCCTAAATATTTGAAATTATCTTTATGTGGGAGTACTTGATGCGCAATCATAACATCTACTCCATCTTTCTCCGTTTCATTAGCAAAATTGCACGCCATATACTCGGTTTTTGAGCGACTCAAACGTAGTCCTTTGGTCTCCAATGTTATTTTCCAACGCTCTAACTTAGCATTAACCTCATCCTTCGTCTCTGTTACAAACAATATCATCTGCGAACAACATACACCATGGTAATTCATCTTGTATATCCCTAGAGAGTACATCCATAATCACCGCAAAAAGGAGTGGACTTAATGCTGACCCTTGGGGAAATCCTACATCCACCAAAAAGTACCCTATTTCACCCACTGGGGTCCGCACACTGGTCTTCGCGCCCTCATACATATCTTGTATAGCCCTCACATACATCCACAGAACATTATTGGTTACTAAACATTCCCAAATAACCTATCTCGGTATAGTGTCATACGCCTTCTCTAGGTCTATAAAGACCATATAGAGACTCCGTTGACGTTCTCTGTATTTCTCCATCAGGCGTCTTAGGAGATGGATTGCATCCATCGTTGACCTCCCGACCATAAATCCAAATTGATCTCCCTCACATGTACTTCTCGCCTCAATCTACATTCGATAACTCTCTCCCACAATTTCATAGTATGACTCAGGAGCTTAATACCCCAATAATTAACGCATTGTTGCACGTCTCCCTTGTTCTTATATAGAGTCACTACTACGCTACTTCTCCATTCCTCAGACATCTTTCCCTAGGATAACATTAAAAAGAGTTGTTAGTCATTGCACCCTTGTTTCTCCTAGGCACTACTATGCTACTTCTCCATTCCTCATACATCTTTCCCGTCTGTAGGATAACATTAAAAAGAGTTGTTAGCCATTGCACCCCTGCTTCTTCTAGGCACTTCCATACCTCAATCGGTATCTGATCCGTCCCTACCGCTTTTGCCCTACCCATCTTTCCAAGGGCCCCCTTCACCTCCCTGCCAATATCCGTCTTATAAAGTAACGGTTTGTCGATCGTGGTATCACTTTCCCTCCCCACAAGATGCTACCATAATCTCGTGCCTCGTTGAATAACTTTCCAAAGTACTCTTCCTACCTCTCTCTAATCTCCACCTCCGACAAAAGGGTCTTCTTATCTTCATTCTTTATATACTTAACGATATCAATATTCCTACTCTTCCGGGCTCGGACTTTTACAAGCTTATACATATCTTGCGCCCCCTCTCATTTCTCATTTCCGTTATTATTATTTTTTAAAATATGAATTTCTCTGGTACGTCTTCTTCTTCCTCTGTAAATGGAACGGCCAACGATTTAGTTCATGGACGTACGAATTGAGAGTTGAAACACTGAATTTTTGAAGAGTAGATACTGATGAACGTAATTCATTAAGTAATTTTCTTCTAGTGCATTTTTTTCTAGACGGTGGTCTGTCTTTTTGAGACTCTGTTATCATGTCGATAAAGTAGGAATTTGTGAGTATTTTTTTTTTTTTGGTAAATAATTTGTGAGTATTATATGTTAATCCTGAATGTATAATAATATATTTGTCAGGGAAGAAAGCTGGACAAGTGTATATTGAATTGTCTAACTGCAAGTTGTAGGTGATTCAGTACCTGTTATTCCTTTACACTGCTCAAGGACTTTTATATTATTCACATTTTTGTGTGCAGATTCAACACAGGATGGAAGCTGCTGAGGAATATATTACTGCTGCTAGACGCTTCAGTTTCTGTGATGACACACAACGTGCTCTCCAGTTTATCCTTGTCTGATTTTCTATTCATTTGACGCTATGAGCTAACCGGTTCTCTTGTTAATTGCAGCTTAATGGTTCGAAGAAGCAATTTCATGCCTGGAATCCATTAAACTACAAATGGAAAGTGGAAGCTTTAAAGAGGTTGCCGAATGTTAAATGGTACAAGTAGCAAATAAGTACTTAACTGTTGTGTACTTTATTTAGTTCTTCAAGAATGTGTTAGCAATAGGCTTCAACTTTCAAGCATTCATCTTCTTAAATTGAAACATCTACTGCGCAGCAACTGGCTGGGTTGCATATTGAAGATCATCCAACTGCAAGACAAACACCAAGTGCACACATGTACAAAATGAAGGTTGTGGAAGTGCATCACCAAGTTCTGCTTTACCTAAATTTGCAGCTCTTTTTGGCACCATGTCAAACATTTGCCTTGGATTCAGCATATCCATTTAAAGACCTTCACTGTCGCCCCTTCCTTCTTCAGAAAATGTTTGTCGTTTTTTCATCTCTACATATAGGGTACCTGGAGGGAAAAAATGGTTGATAATGTCAAGAAAGGCTTGAAGGACTTGATTGAAGTTGAAGGCCCAAGATTGTAGAGGATTATCCGACTCTTCTGAACATTGTGCTTTCAACAATCAACAGTTACTGGAAGAAAACTAAGAGGAATGGTGGTACCTGTGACTTTGGAGGCGCTGCTATGCTCATCACCTCTAACCCCAGTTAGTATCTACTACCATATCTATATCACCATATGCTAATTTTAGTGTGTGATCTTAAACTTTAATTCAAGTTATCTCTATTGCAGGTTATAGCCATTGCAGATATAGTCTTACCTAGTAAGATGGTACATATTGAGGCAATGGGGCTTTACGATCTCTAAACAGAGTAATAGGCCATTCTGGTATGCATTTACTCAGTTGTTATGGCACTATCATTGAGGATGTTAAGATCCTATGAGGTTCAAGTTAGACATAGATACTCTAGTGATGTGTCCGATCATTCCTTCCTTTCACAGATTAAGTTAAATGTGCTTTTCAGTAACCAACTTTCTTTCTTTCTAAAGCATAAAGTCGGTCCTCCGTATGCAATTCAAATAGCTGAAGTTGCCATAGGTAAAATCTGCTCTCAAGAGTAACAAAATAAAATAATGTAAACTTTTTGCCGCCCGTCTGAAATAACTTATTCGGTTATGAACCTTGTTCGGTTCGATTAAGACCATAATCGAACCAAATAACCAGATGATCACCCCTAAAAATAAATACAAACCAAGAATGTATTTATCTGACTTGATTATGACGATTCTTACCTTGTGATATTAACTAATGCTCCACCTTGTCCACATTCCCCGGTTTTCTTCGAGAGCAGAGTGACCAATCCATGATGAAAATAATTAAGCTCTTGCATTTCTATCTGAAGTAATTGCAAAAGATGGGAAGCAGAACAAGAAACCAAGGTCGAAAAAATTGTTATCGCTGAGACTTTGTTAAAAGCTAAGACTCCTGAGTCCATCTGAGCTAGTAATATAGTCACATAACAACTGAAGCAAGAAAGAGAAGTATCAACATTGTGAAGGGAGCACGGGTTCAACATACCTTGTTAACTAAACCTTGAGCAACCATAAACTCATAATGCGCGCGCATCAACACTTCTTCCTCTACCTACAATTCACACAGTAATTGAGCACTTCAGCCTACAATTGCACTATATGACGTAGAATACAAGAGAATTTTGTGCAACACCAAGTTCACATACAGAACCATCGTTTCCAAATTCAGAATCACAAACTTAGAATGATGTAGGGAAAAAAAACTTGAAGAACAAGTGGATATGGAAACCTGGAGTTTGTGCAATTCGTGAGACATGGACCTATAAGCATCCATTGGCAGACTTATGGCATATGTGTTTGAGTCATGAAGCTACTCCAAGCTAGATATGATTATGAAAAAGATGATGCTGGGAGGTATTCCCTAACTGAAGTGTAAAAAGATGCAGATTGTGCAGGTTACCAATATGGAAAAGCACCTCAACTACCATAAGAGGAGTCCAAATTTCAAGCTAAAGAACCAATGGAGTTCATTCCGATGTAGTTGGGTTGGCCTGTGAAACAAGCTTCGATTAATGGATTCATGGGGCTAAATATATGGTGACCTTTATTGATGACTTTTCCGGATACTTGTAGATTTATTTTATGTTAAATAAATATGAAACTCTTTCCGAGTTTTTTTTATCTAAGAAAATTAACTATTTTATAGCAATGGTCTGCAGTCAAAGGTTGAGGGAGGGGGACAAGGGGGTCATGGTCCCCCCAATATTTAAAACAAATTTTCATATAAATTTTTTTATTTTTTTATTTTTTTATTTTGGTCCCACTAAATATTATAATTATATTTGTATTGTACATCGAATTTGCTTGGATCACCTCGTAAAATGACCAATTTTTGAATTTATTGTCCATGGTTTGAATCCTGAAGCTGACGTTACGGTTTATTTTTTAGATATCAAAATTAAATTTTGAGTTGGGTTGGATTCGAGCCTTGGTGGTTTTATATAAATACAAAAAGATTAACAAAAATATTGTTAAAATATTATTTTTATTACAAATATTATCTAAAAAATAAAATATTAATCCTCATTTTTTATTGGTTGATTCGACTTATTTGAATATGTATACTAATTGGATCAAATTAACTCAATCTGACCCACTCTACTTAAATCAAAAAAATTTGACCCCCTCTTTTAAATTTTTGACTCCACCCCTATCGGCAATTTTTTTTTTTTTTTTTTTTTATATTTTTGACTCCACCCCTATCGGCAATTGCGCAATGAATTACAGATAAAAAAAAGTGTTTGAGCACATGTTTATATCTAATACAAGTTTGGACATTTAGTAGCCAATTTCCGAGACCTAGATCCGTAGCTAAGTTGTTACACATTGATGCCATATACATGTGGAGACCTAAGCATAATCCAATATTTGTTCATTTTTTCAGGTGAACTTGTTAAACACGAAATTATTTGGTACTAGTCATTGCCCGTGCCCTCAGGGCACAGGTGTCAAAATATACACCAGCATATGCAAAATGGTCATGCGTGAAGGGTCTAGAATTTGTACCAAAAAAAAGAAAAAAAAAATTGTACCAATAAATAAAAAAAAAATGGACCAATCAGAGTTGTCCACATCACCTTCCGATAATTGGGTGACGTGGACAACTGCCGCTTTAATAATAGACTTTACAAAATCCCAAACTATGGGACACGATTTTCGAGAGTCACACCACTTCTTACACTTGAGCAAACATTGATGGATAATGTTTTTTTGATAAGATGCTGAAGATAATGTGGTAGATGTGTATTATTCCTAATCTTTCGAAGTTTCATTGGTTAGTGGTAGATGTGTATTATTCCTACTCTTTCGAAGTTTCATTGGTTAAAAAATAGCTTATGATACAGTGAACTACTCCCCGAAAAACTTAGTCCTAAGGTATTCAGTTTGTACTTCACAAATAACTTAGTCCTAAGGTATTCAGTTTGTACTTCACAAATAACTTAGTCCTAAGGTATTCAGTTTATAGTTCACAAATTAATTTATACTCTTATTTCTCTCTTTTTCCTAAGCCGTGTGGGACTAACACCCCCCTCAAGTCCAACCCCCTCAAGTCCAACTCGGCATGCCCTGTGGAGACTTGTATTATAGGCCTTGTACCTCGCAACCAACACTTTCGTGCTCACTGCACTATATTTCATATGGCCGGGCTAGTGCAATTATGGGTCTCAGAGGCTCTTGATTTTTCTGGGGCGGTGCATTCCCCCAACCTCACTCTGATACCATGACAGTGAACCACTCCCCAAAAATCTTAGTCCTAACGTATTCAGTTTGTAGTTCACAAATCAATTTATACTCTTATTTCTCTTTTTTTCCTAAGCCGTGGGACTAACAGATACTATAATGAGAAAGGCATTATTCATCTCCATCCATCAAATTCAATTGTTTTTTTTCTTAGTTAAACCAAATTCAATTGTTATTATTTGCAAATAACGATTTTGTTTCAAGCAAATTTATTATTTACATTTTCCGCATGCTTCATTTGCAGTATTTTTTTTACTCTTTTTCGCCTAACTTTCACGCAAAGATGGCTATACAATTTCACACCGTACGAATTCGTGTGAGAATAATCAAAATACTCCTATATTAATTTTTGTACCGATATTTAATACAAGGGTATTATAAAGGGTATTAACCAATAGTCGCTATATCATTTCTTGGAAGGAGAAGTGTTTGAACTGCTTTCATTGATTAACATACCACCCACGCACCCACCCCCCGAACCTCGATCCCTCTCTCTCGAACAAAAGAATAATCTTAATCTGATTCTAGTAGTCCATTCGATCGCGTAAACTTTGATTTTCAAGCTCTCTTTTGGTCGGATCCTTGATTTTGTGTGTAGATTTGTTGTATACTACGAGGACTCCGGCGGCGGAATGGGACAGGCGTTTCGCAAACTCTTCGATGCTTTCTTCGGAAACTCCGAGATGCGGGTAAAGTAATCACCAGAAAACAAGCACGCGTTTTTTAGTTTTGATTATTGATTTAAGTATTGATTATTGAAGTTGTCGACTCTGTGTGTGCTGGAAGTGTGATCCTGCTGATTTTCTGTATCGTGACTGAAGTGAACAGACTGGGAATAATTTGTTTAGTTTGGAACATACATGAATGATTGTGAGAAATGAAACTGCGACATGTTGGCTTCGATGAGTTCCTTTAGTTCCTTTTTAGCTGATGTCTGCATATTATTTCTAAATATTGTTCAAAAAGAAAGATGTATCCCGGATTGATGTAAAACTATTCAAAAGCATGATTATTGTAGAAATTAACACTAATCAAGAGGTGTATGGATGATCTTTATTGGATCTAGCATAAAATGAACCTAAGACAGTGCCAAGCACAAAGTTTAACTAAAAGGATTCTCCGACTGCTGTACTTCAAATTATTCATTTATGATGTATCATATCCTAGAAAGTATTGTTTTCCCCTTCCCTGAGAAGGAAATTGTTTAGAATAAGATTGAAAATTCAGAGATAGCATGGCATATCAAATGGATCTGCCAATTATCGTCTCACTTGGTGGCAATTGTGATCTACCGTAGTCATATGGGCAAATTTTGGTTTGAAAGTTGAAATAGGAAACCTAGCTGTCAGCAACAACAAAAGCGTGCATGGTCAGTTTTATATTAGTTTTTTATGAATAGATTGTTTTGTATCGTTATAATATTTTTTTCTTTATTCTGTTGATCCAGTTTGATGTAACTTTTTTGATTCTGCATGAAATTTTCTTAAGTTCAATATTTTTTGTATGTGTTTATGTTTACCTTTTGTGTTTTCTGATAAATCAGATGTTTGAGCTGGTGCTTTTGTTGTCATGCTTGTTTATGCTCTAGGTTTCTTGATTATAAATATATAATTGGTTTAGGTTGTGATGCTTGGTCTGGATGCTGCTGGCAAGACGACCATACTGTATAAGCTTCATATTGGAGAGGTTTTGTCAACAGTTCCTACTATTGGTTGGTTTTGATTTTTGTAGTTTATTTTATTGAATTCTTCCATCAAACTTATGTGCTTTTTTTGTTTACATTCTTGAATTTTTGAATCATTTGTGAAGTCCAGGTAAATACCTCCAGTTGACAGTAAGAGCTATTGATTTCTGATCACCCTAATATTGATAATGCTGTTTGGTATTGCTTTTGAAACAATGTTTGGTATTGAGTGTTTCTCGGACATGGTTTTACTATTGTGTTGGGAAGTTCTCTCTCTTGTTTGCCTTTTTTAAAACCTAAGCATCTTAAGCTCTGAAATTTTTATAAATGCATGTGAGATTCTGGAAACATGATTACCCCCTCCCCCTGTTCCTCCCTCCTTTTGCCCCTTCCACTCATAAAACGACTTTCAATACACTTAACTTTAAAATCCAAATAAATGTGAAGGAATGTGAATTCTAGATGAAAGTTTTTGCATCATGCAGGTTTCAATGTAGAGAAGGTACAATACAAGAATGTTATCTTCACAGTATGGGATGTGGGTGGACAGGAGAAATTGAGACCCTTGTGGAGACATTACTTTAATAACACTGATGGGCTGGTAAGGTTTGCCACTTAGCTTTATAATTACTTTTTAGCTTTTGATAATCATATTGGGTTTTGTAATGTTACATATGTGCCCAAATGTTGAATCACCTTTTGAATAGCAAACATAGTTCCACATAGTCTTCTATTAATGGAAAATGGTTGTGACAATCTTGACCCCCAGAATACTTCCAAATAAAGATAGAAGTGTTCAAAAGTATGACCAGCTATGACCGACTATCAACTTTGAAGCAATTAAACTTCCATAACCAATGGCCCAAGTTGGCCTTAAGATCTTTTTGGTTTTTGTGATGCTAACATACTTATCAGATCAGTAACCTGAAGGAGCCGATAAAAACTTTTTGGCTGAGGAGAAATTTATGTAATTTTTCGTGTATCATCATATAAGTTGATCTAAAAGTTCTTCAAATATATGGTGTGGTATTTTTAGAATAAAACGAAATGCAGCTGAAGATGCTGAAATTGGGGTGCAGAAGCTAGCTAGTTAGTAGTTGTTTGCTCCGAGACTTTCTTGTAAATGTTTTTGATGTAAGAGTATTGTTACATATCCACAATTATATTTGAAATCCGCATACTTCAACTCCAATTATTCGTTGATGCCTAGAGTCTTCTCTGCAGATCTATGTTGTGGACTCTCTGGATAGAGAGAGGATTGGAAAGGCCAAGCAAGAGTTCCAGGTTGCTTGTCTTAGATGATTTTGCACAATTATACCTTGTATTCCCCAAATGCATTATTTCACCTGACTTTTTTCCTTTTAATACCAGACAATCATCAGAGACCCATTCATGCTGAATGCTGTCATATTAGTCTTTGCCAACAAACAAGACTTGGTAAGAGTATCCTGATGATCTGGTAAAACCAAATCTAGATTCAGCATTACCAACCTAGTTTGCACAACGATTTATTATAATTGGTGTTCGTGTTAACTTTCAGAAAGATAATTTGAGCCTTCCCACCAAGTAGTCATGTTATTTTGCTCTTCTAATCTACTTGTCCGTGACAAATCTTGTTCTTGTGTTCAGAAAGGAGCAATGACGCCCATGGAAGTTTGTAACGGCCTGGGCCTCTACGACCTTAAAAACCGAAAATGGCACATACAGGGGACTAATGCTCTCCGAGGGGACGGCCTGTACGAGGGACTGGATTGGTTGTCCAGCACACTGAAAGATCACAAGGCTGCTGGATTTACATCAGAGGGACCTTCATCTTTCTAGCCAAGGTCGAGTAACCTCTTTGGACATGTACAATCATTCATGTAAGGTTCATTAAGAACTTTGTCCATAACCCTGCTATTGTTGCATGCCGGCACTAGAACCTAGCACCTCTGTAAATTGTTAAACCCTGTCGAGTTATCAAAACCTGATTTCTGAAACCGGGTCTATTACGTGCTTAACTAGAAGCACTCATAATAATTCATTAAAGAGGATCCAGGTGGATGTATCCAAAATGCAAATTTGGTTCGAGTTTTTGTCCCAAATTAAGTGTAATAGGTAGTTAAACCAAATTAAACATAACTAGTAGGTCTCGCAATTAACCAAAAAAAAGTAGGTCTCGCTCGTAAGCAGTGTCTGGATGAGATGTCGACGAGCCCGTCAGGAGAGTCGAAGGGCTCCAAGTTGAATGAAGAAGGGGGAGAGGGAGGCCTAGGAGGACGTTGGAGGATCATGGAGGATCAAGTCCGATTAGATTTAGTGGGATTAGACCTCTATTAAGACATGACTCCTGATAGAACGAGTTGGAGACGTCGTATTATGGTTAGGGATATATAGGACAGACGTATTATTACTGGATGTTGGATATAGGATAGACAAGTAGCTAGATGAATTTACTTGTTCATTTATTTATTCAATTAAGTATTTAGTTATTTGTCAAGGTATGGATTTATTTATGCATTTATTTTCTACTTCTATTTTATTTATTTTTATTTTATTTATTATTTTTACTCTCGAACTGGGGTTCTTCGGAAACAACATATTTTTTGAGAGGTGAGGGTATGACTGCCTATATTTTACCCTCCCCAGACCCTGCCTAAGGATGAAATTTACTGGGTATGTTTAATTTGGTTTACATCAAAAGATATTGATTATTTTTGTAGAGATTCTAGCTCGAAAAACTTGGTTTATTAGGTAGTTGCTCAACTAAAACTGGCAATACAGCTAGGGATGATTGGTCATGTTGAGATCTAGTTTGAGAACCCTTGGAGAAAATTGGTTGAGGTTTATATAGTAAATTTGTGAGTTTGTATGGCTCTTGTTATATTTCTTAATAATATGATATTTTTGTGAGGATTTTTTTCTTATTCTAAAAACACTATTTGAAAATGTTCTATAAATATTTCGAAGAGCAAAATTAGAAAGTTACGCTTATACACTTTCAAGACATAGTCCTCTAGTCCAAACCGACATTTATAGAAATAAACACCTCAGGCGCGCCGCTGCTGGCCCGTCGATATGTCTAAGGGCCTGTTTTGTACCTATATTTTTTTTTGATTATTTTCTCATTCTTTTTTTCTTCAGTGTTTTAAAACTTCACTCCTTTTTTTTTCCAGTCAAAACTCATTTTTTCAGAAGTAGGTAGAATGCTACTTTTTTTTCTACTTCTACTTCTCATGGTAGTAAATAAATTAAAGTTATTTTATCAAATTTATCTACAAACATTATTTTAATCCACTTATAAATTTTGATTGCAAACACTGTTTTAATAACTTTTTCATAATTTTACCAAACACTCAAAAAATACAAAATTAAAAGGAGAAGTAGAATCAAAAGGAGAAGCAAAAGGAGAAGTAAAAGATGAAAATCAGTATACAAAACAGGCCCAGAGTAGAAAAAAAACGTAACCTCCCACCTACTTCTAAAAAAAGGAGTTCACTGAAAAAAAATGAGAAGGAGAAGGAGAAATGAAGTTTTAAAACACTGTTTTTGAAATAATTTGAAAAAAAATGAGAATGAGAAAAATACTCTAAATTTTAAGTAGTATAAAACATGCCCTTAATAATCTTTAAAATTTGATTGCAAATATTATTTTAATAACTTTTTTTTTTTATATAGTTTTACCAAACACTCAAATATTATAAAATTAAAAGGAGAAGGAGAATCAAAAGAAAAAGAAAAAAGCTAAACGAAAAAATAACTATTAGTACAAAATAGTCTCAATGTGCATAGATAAGGGAGATGTAACCGGTAGGGCTGCTCAAAAATATCGATCGGTATACGGTTACCATACCGAAATACCGATTAAGTTCAGTATTTCGGTATTTCGGTAACGATATCGGTATGGATATATGTTACCAATTTTTCATCGGTTCAGTATCGGTTTTACTGTTCAGTATTCGGTATTATCGAATGCCGATTTTTTTTAAAAATGTTAAATTAATTAATTAAGTTTTAATGCAATTGGGCTTGGGCTTCGTTGAGAATTTTTTTAATTTTAAGTCGCTTTGCCGAAGCCCATCTTCTAATCGACTTAGAAGTTCTAATTCTAATCGACTTCTCAGTCTCAGACTCTCAGTGAGTCAATTCTCACTTCTACGGCTCTACGCAGCGCAGGAAGCCAGGAATCGCAATTCGCAGCCCTAGCCGGCCCGGCTAGCCCCTCCGCTCCGCTCCGCTCCGCTCCGCTCGGCCGCTCCGTCGCTAAGTCGACGCAGACGCACACGTAGCCATGGCAACGCTCAGAAGCTCACGGTCGTCATCCATCGCATAGCACAGC
>JAOWBN010236687.1:0-24132 GCA_028565015.1 Pinguicula moranensis
CCAGAAACATGTTATACATTTCAGTCAGTTGTGCAATTTACAAGCTCTATTCTTCTTTTCTTGCATTGAGTAGCGATGATGAGTCTTTGACTTGAAAGTTTCTGCAGATCCATTGACAGGATACTTTGGTCACAAGTTTAGTTAAGATTCCTTAAATGGCCTAAGGGTCCCTGGGAAATGCAACTACAAGTTGAATTATCTGTTGTGTCCTGTGTCTGGTTAGCAAATGTTGGGAATGAGTGATTCTAGTGACTCTACTCTTTGTACTTGATGGCACAGTTGAACGGATGCATCTTAATACTGGTTGTGGTTCTTCGGAAGTATTGGGTAGTATGTAGGTAGGGGCATGCTCGCTGTTTTGAATTTATTGTCTTCTAGCTTAATTTCATGAATAGGTTTCGGTGATTAGATTATTGGACCTCGAATATATGCCTAGTGGAATTATCAATTTGACCTAGTATTTAAATTATGTCCTACTTTTATGATTCATTTTAGGTTGACTTCACTATCTTCTATACTTTGTCATATAGATTGTATATTCTTGTGGCCCACAACTGCTGTTGGAAAATTATGACTGGGCAAGTGGTTTCTCTAACACCTTTTATTTTTTGTTTGTATGATATTTATCTCTACAATATTAATGTATGGACTTGAAGGAAGTATTTGTTAATATGTGTGTGCAGGTGAACTCTTATTGACATTTTCTTTTTGTGGTCGGTATGCATTGTTTTGTATATCCTTTTCTTTTTGTTACTATCGGTGGTATATATATGTTCTAGGTGTTGGATATGTTTTCATCGGTGTCATGCAATTCCTTTTGATTTTGCATAAACTTTTGATTTGTGCATTCATTTTTTCATTACTTTATTTTATGATTAGTATCTGTAGTTTTTTGGTTTTGAATTTTCTAAATGCCACTCTGTACAGACTTCTTAATGTGAATTTTTCTCTATTTTGTCAACCAGTCAGCTTGCGTAGCTGGGGATTCTGTTAGTTTTAGTTGGTGCAATCAAATCGTTGGATTATGTACTGCATGATATGCAGAAGTTCTACTTGCATCTAGTTGCTGATTTGTTTCTATTTCTAGTGTTGTCATTTGGGAGCTGAAGGTCCTGGTGGATTAAATCTTTATCTGCATGAAAAAACCAGAGTGCTAGAAGATTCTGGCTGTTTGTACGTGATTACGGAAAGGGATAAATCCAGTATTCTATGGTTTTTTCATATCCTTTCCTTATGTATCAGCTTTTGATTGATTAAGATGCTGCGGCTGCATATGAGCTTAATTAGCAGTTTTACCAACAGCCTTGGATATTCGTGATGAATTTTTGTCCAGATGAACCTGAGGCTCATCTTATGTTGAAGTGACGCTATGTACGTGAAGATCAACATCTGAGATCTGTTTGATAAAAAATTGTATAAAAATGGCACGAGGTCTGTTTCTTATCCCAACTTTGGGGGAATCGGAAGGGGTTGTGCCTTCCAGTATGTATTCATTTTAGATTTATGCATATTATACATTTTTTTATTACAGTTCTAAGATCAGTGTATGTCGGGTGATTCTCCTCTCATCAGGTATCACAAACAACATTCGATAGGATCTCGTTTTTCAGAATCGGTTTGTTCATCATTCTTATTCCTGGTTAATGACTTGGATGCTTTGGGGTCTTATGCTGTGGCAAGTGGAATGGAATATATTTTAGCATTCTCCGTGAGTTCCCTCGATTCATATTTGCTCGCATGTTTTGGCACTCCACTTGTTTTTTCTTGCCGTTGATTGCATGTATTCGGAAAATTTCACATCCTTCACAATAGTTTTTGGGAGGTTTCATTTTCGGCGCTTCTCTGATCAGCTCTCCGTCTCTTGTTGCTAATTCTATTTGGAAGAATTTTTCTCTGGTGGATCTTCATAGCTGTCCTTTTTGCTGTGAATCAACATATTGCTACAGCTGTTTCTCGCATATAAGATTGATCCGTAGTTATGCGAAATGATCATGCTGAATGAGGCGGGTACGTATTCATGTTAACTTATTATCATGTCTTCAGATAATTGCATATTTTTTTTTTCTGGTTTTGTGTAGAAAATATGTCGAGAGGATGCAAGAAAGGATTTGGTACATATGTTAGGACCTGAAGCTTACTTTTCAATGAAATGTGGACAGCTGTTTGATGTCAACATCTTTTATTCTGCTATATGTTTGTGCCATGCGTTGCCTATTTTAAATCTCCGTGATTGTGTACTAGTAGTGGATCCTCCATTGCTGCTACAATGGTAATGAAAGTTTTACAGGCGATTTTGCTTCTTGGTATACTGTTCACCACTACTTGCAAGCTTGTTTAAATAATCCACATTTTATAATATCCTCTTATATGCATGCAAATAGGGAAATTGCTGTGAGATATAGTTCAGGCATAGTTTGAAATAATACATCATTGCAAAATCCTTTTTTTTCTTTCTTTTCCAGCCTCTCCTCTCTCTGCCTTTTGTTCTCTTTACTTCCCTGTCGCACATGCCCTATTTCGAAGCATCAGCCTGTATACAAGCAGATAAGAATTATAGTTGGACAGTTGTGCTATGTAAGCATTTAGGTAGATATGAAATTCATGGTTGTATATGGAACTGTGCTTTAGTCTGAAAATCTCTTTGCTTTCCCTTTCTTTTTCTGTAATCTGGTTTTGCTCCCCTGTTTCTTTTTTAGTTGCACTGGATGTGAGCTATCCGTATCATTAACAGCCTCTGAAGAAGATTCAGCTTCATACTTTGAAGATCTCATTGTCATGAAGTTTCAGGCTTGTGGGATTTTATCAGGATTAGTATTCTTGAGTTTCATATGGAATTTATCAGCTGAAAGAGGTTATAATGTCTTTTCTCATATTTGGGTTGGATCAGTCAACTGTGAGGTGTTTAAAGTGGCATTCCTTTTGAGCTGTGGGATTGGTTGATAGCAGTTTGGCCTTCATCGAACATGTTTCTATGCATGATATATGCCCCAGGAATTCGTGCTTTTTGCTATTATGGACTCTTTGCTGCTGCTGATCTGTTTTGTGGTCCCAATTATGTTAACTCTGGTTCCCGATGGTGATGGCATTATTCATGCTTCTGATGCTATTCTTATTGATGCTAGTACTTCTTCAACATATCTACCTGCTGCATTGGTATTATTAGTTTTGCTTTTTGAATACTGAGGTTGCACCTGTTAGTTTTGCTACTCCTGTGCTATTTTGACTTGGGGTCCAGTTATAATTTTGTCTATTTTGCACAAATGTTGGAGATGTGTGTTGCTAGCGTTACTTCTCTCGTTAGGTGTGGTATTTGCAAGTGCTCAGACCTTTGTGCAAGTAGGCTCTAAGCAGTTCCCTGGTACTTGAACTTGTCCTGTTAATGATTTTTTGGCCCTGCTGGTTGGGAAAATGTCATGAAGTTGTCTTTCGGAATCTGGTTATCGTTGAGCTGCTTGAGGTAATACTTCATCTTCTGGCTACATTACACTGAACTCTATAGTACGATTTTAGGCAATTCTGACTGCCGGGTTTCTAACTTTGTTCTCTTGTGCTGCTTGGTTTCCAAATATCTATTGCTTTCACTTGTGTTTGTGATGGTTGAGAAGATTGTTCGATGACTTTTGTGCATTCCGTTTGAAGTTGGTCGTGACAATCTTATCTTACCGTGTCTAGCCTTTCTCTTTGACATATTTTCGCTCTCATGTTATGAGATTGGGTTTTGGATGCTGGAGTAGTTTCTCCTTGTTTCTTTGAGTATGCAGTAGGTTAACCTTAGTAACTCCGCTGCGCTATATCTGTAATGGCACAGTCGGTCCCAAGCCCGGGCAAAGGAGGAGGGATGAGGAGGTGTAGCTGTTTAGATGTCATTTTTCTGTGTAGACCAGTGGCAGTGGGTGGTATATGATTTATTTCTGTTTTGCTGCTGCTGGTCCAAAATTAAGATTCAAGGTGGAATGCTCCACGAATTTGTTTTTCATTATTCCAGTCTCCTTTTGTCATGTGCAGATGTTTTCTTGATAAGGTTTTGGGTAAGTGCGGATGCAGATTTTTTTTATGGGGACTAAATTTGTTTGGCGTGCATCATAAAAATTTTAGAACTAAAAATAATTTTGTTTAGGAGCATTCAATTTAAATCATTATCTATGCCGCCAAGGGCGGATCTAAAATTTTTTTTAGGGTGAGCTAAAAAGTTTTTTTGGCATAGCGAAAACATTTGGGGTGGAAATAAAAAAATTTAGCGGGACAATGTGTATTATTTTGGAGTGATTAAATAATTTTTCAGTTTAAATAATGATAAAAAAAATTACATTTTAATATACTAGGTTTTTTTTGATAAGTTTTAATATACTAGGTAACTTTTAATAAAAATGATTTCAAATATATATATAAAATCATACAATAAATTATCTAATCACTTTTATCATAAAATTCATGGATAACATAATTAGAATTAAAATATAGATAATTCTCGTATGTATTATATAAGTTTATTGTTTAATATAATTTATAAATTTACATCAGTGGTGTAGTGGTAAAATAGTACCTGCAATACCTACAAAGGTAAAGACCTGGGTCCTAACCTATATTGGTTTTATGATTATTTAATTTTGTGGTTTGCAGTTGGACTAAGTTTGAGCCCCTCCATAAAAATAAAGTAAGGCCAAGGGAGATCCAGGTCGGGGCCTCATCTGCCCATAACTTACACGAATTAACAACATAAATAAACTGTTAAAAGTAATTTAATTTTTTCAAATAAATTGTAAATGTAACAATTTCAAGTGTTCATACACTTAATAAATATACAACTAAAGACATTAATTAAATCAATCAAATACATAATTTAATAATCTGAAACACTAACAAATAATTTTTCAAGAAAAATAAGATTCAAGGGCCAGGGATGGGGGTAGCATGGGATAGGGGTGGGGTGATGGGATAATGGAATGGCTTCCTTGCAAAAATAAAAAAATAAAAATTCAATTCTGGATAGTACCAAATTGACTCAGGAAATTCGTCTTTCATTATAATTTGTTTACCAAAATAAATCTTTATTCAGCCAAGGGTTGTTCAAAATAAATCGGCAAACAGGATTGAATTGGAATCGGTTCAAGTTCAAGATTTTGTTGAATTGGAAAATGGAACTGGCAGTTAAAAAATCAGCAGTGAAAATTTGTCAATTAATCGCTAGTTAGTCGGCCAAAAATTTAAAAAATTAAAAAAAATAGCTAATGACGATTAATCATAACCGACGGTTGTATTTAAAAATATGATTTATATTTTATAGTTTATATTTTGTAAACTATATATTTTTATAGTTTATAGGCCTTAGAATTTAAGATTTAGAGTTTAAGATTTAGAATTTAGGGTTTAAGATTTATAATTTATATATTTTGTATATACTTTATAGTTTATACATATTTTTATAGTTTATATACTTTATATACACTTTTATATAATTTATACTTTTATATAATTTATATAGTTTATATCAATGGTGGACACAGGGGCTTGACCCTTCCTGATCATTGGGCAATTCCATTTTTTGCAATGGGCCAATTTTAGTTTTGCTTTTGGGCCAGTAGAAAAATCTGACCAATTTTCAAATTTTACATTGGGTTGGGCCTCAATAGATTTTTTTTCTTCAATCTTATTCTTCAATAACGTTGTTAAAAATAGAAAATCTCTTCCCATTGGGAAGAACTGGATTGGAAAAATAAAATTGCAGAAGTGCTTTTTAACATTTCTTTTCCATGTTAACTACTATTTCTCTGTGCATGTGAATTTTTTTCGTTTCTGTGTTAAAATAATGAGCTTTTCAATAGTAGCTGTTAACTTCTACTATATAATTTTTCGTTGGTACATCTAAACAAAAATTTTAGTTGATACCTCTAAAAAGAAATTTAGTTGGTACCTCTAAAAAAAAATTCACCTAAATGAAAGCGCCCACCCTTGATTTATACACTCTTATATATACCAAAAAAAAAATTAATATGATTTTTAAAATTTAAAAAACAAAAAATTTCTTAACTTAAAAATAATAATAATAATTAGTTGTGAACCACGCGGTTCATGAACCATATAACGAAATGGGCCAAAATAGACCAAATTGCTTGTTAATCAACGGTTTCGAACCGGAATCGTCGGTTCGCGTGAACCGATCACCTCTATTCCGTCCTCTCTTTATTTAAAGGTGCAAATTACACGAGAAATGATATAACACAAGAATTCTTGGCACAAGAAACACAAAAAATGGTGGAACCCACATAAATGAATGATTGTGATGTATTTAAGTTGGTGGGGTCCAACATGAATGAATGATTGTGATGAGTTTCTTGTATTTCTTGTGACAAGAATTCTTGCGCCATATCATTTCTCAAATTACACTTATGAGTTATGAATAATACAGATGTCAAGTAAACAGATTATTCTGAAATTCTCTGTTCTAAATTTTAATGTAAACATATTATATTTGTAGACTGTCCATTTGAAGTCCTTCACATTTTTAAATAAGCCAAATCTTCTATGTAAAACAATCTTATCAAAACAATAAGACTGTCACGACCAACTTCAAGAATTTTAATGTAAACATATGTTTTTTAAATAAGCCAAGTTCAAACGGATCCACGTGAGCATTTGAAATCCTTCACATTTTTTTTGATAAGCCAAATTCATTAATAAAGGGTATGTACAACTTTCTTACAAGGGATAAGAAAGTATAAAAATACATAAAAGAAAATGCATGTCGTAGTATTCTTGCATAGCCTGGTATGAGGAGGGGGTATTCACAACATTGATCAAGTGACGGTCAACTATGCAGACTGCCATATAATGGCTACAGAAGTCTTTACAATACCACTTAGTATCACAGCCGTGAGATTGTTGCATTTGGCCTTAAATCAATGACTTTTAGGTCCTGACAACTTTGATCTACTAACATTCAACTAAATAGGCAGCCATACTAGGTATGGCAGCAGGTGTCTTTACCGTAGTAGTTGGTATTGCTCAGCCTGTTAACCTTATAGCAGGTGACAACATTGAACTCCTTCACATTATATATGGGAATGACTTTCATATTAAAAACCGCGGCATACCGAGTTTTTATATTAATTATAAAAAGAGCAGAGAAAAATTGGTTTCTTTTACTTCCCGAAGAATCTATCTGGAACTTCAGAGAATTGGTAACCCAGTTCTCCCAAGCCTTTGCAACTAGCAGTGGGTTAACCAAGTACTTGTGCACTTGTTCGGACAAAAATACCAAAAGAAATCACACGAGTCCCTTCGAGACTACATTTATTGATTCAACCATGTATACTGAAACTTCAGGTTTGTCCCTCAACATAAGAATTAACGCCCTAATTCGTGGGCTCCAGTACGGTCTGCTCGCGGTAGCCCTAATGGACGATCCCCCGAATACCAATGGAAGATAAAGTTACATTTACAGAAAATACATTCGCCAAGAAGAAATGGGAGAACGTCCACGCAGGAAAGATCCTATCGAAACATGATGGAAGAAAATCCAAAGAAAAAACAAGATACCATAAAAAAATGAAGAAAAAGGTAACAAACCGAGATATACGGAACACCACACATTCCGTGTATCTCATGCAGAGATCTTGAAAGCTATATAGCATAAAGGCCTTTTAAATGCCCAAACAAAAATGAGACTATGGACTTGTGGAAGGTACTCCCCTTATTATTGCCAATTTCACAAAGATAAGAGACATCTTACATGAGATTTTTGACAACTGAAATAAGAATTAGAACGTCTGGCCCGGGAAGGGTGCTTGACCGAATCGCTGCTGCACAGTCCAAGACACAACCATGTATGGACTCGAGAAGAGCGTGGTGACAACCCACAAAGGAAGCAACCCTGCATTTCCATGATTACTAGAAATTCAGCAATTGAAGAAGCCCACCAAACTCGCAAAAGAAAACAAAGGAGATTTCAGTAGATAACACATACTCAAACAGGTCCTTCACGACCTCCAATCTCATTTAGTAAAGAGGACCTCCAAACTTGCGAACGACACAGTTGTCCATTGATCATCACAGCCGAGGTCGGGGGATATATAGTTGACAAAATCTTCATTGTCTAGGAAAGCGCTTGGAATATCCTATCCTTGAATGCCTTCCAACGATTGGGGTTGGACATTACCACCATTCTTCCCACTACCATCTCCTTATGAGGGTTCACAGTTGCTGAAGTTAACGCCCTTGGCTTAATTAAACTACCCACCACTTTTGGATATGGGATGCAACAAAGAAGTATTTCAATCATATACTTGGTTACAGAAGCTCCTTTTTCTTACAATATCATACTAGAACGACCTAGTGACGCAATCTGCCCTCCAAGGGGACCTGCTGAGGCATGGAGGTTCTATCGGGCACTGGTGGAAGGCCATACCAGCCGAGCGAGCGCCAACCCCAAGCAGATTGTCGTTCGAGCATATGCAAGTAACCATAACACTATCGGCCAGGAGTACGTGTAAGGCCGGGATATTAATGAGTGGATGCAGCCTATTGTCGTTCACGCAATCACCAGTGACCTACACCACACCGGTCAAGTGAGCATAGGCATCCGGGGCTTATCGTTTGAGCGGGCGCAAGCAGCCAAAACAACACTGTTCGAGTGAACGTTGGCGGCCGAATCACTGATGGCCAAAGGACGATGGCACGATCCTTTCTTGTGGCCGAATGGACATATCACTATACGGCGAACTCGACAGCTCGTGGGCGCTATCATAGAGACAAGTCGTCCAAGGCCGTGGAATAGAGCATTTGACATAGAACATGGACTAAGCGAGTGGGGTATACGCCCAATCACAACATCATTTGTACTGGCGAGTGCAAGCCAACAATTGACTGACAGATTGCTTGACCATGCGAGAATCATCCTTGGAAAGCGCCAGCCAAGCCTTGGAGTCACCCAGGGACATTTAATGGCCATGAACTCCCTTGGGACAAGGCTAGCCAAGGTCAACGGTGCAAGGACTGACGCAAGACATTTATGCTTGCCCGAGACTCCGTGCCAGGGAAGGTGGAATAACACTATCATAGGGGCCTTCCAATAAGGAAGTTGAAGGTCATTGTCCTTGGACCACACAATAATGGCTCTCTCCTAGTCTGTGCCAGCAATAAAGATTGGCCAAGAGTCCGTGCCAAGATAGGTAGAATGCCACGGTCAACACAAGATTCCAAAGCATTAAAATGGGCGAGAAACCGAGGGCTTGACCAATCCACTACTTGATTGCAATGCCTATATAAGGCTTATAGCTATGTATCATTTTTTCAGCTTATATTTTTCGAACAAGTGAGACTTCTAGTTTCCTTAGTCTTTTTCTAAGACTTTCTTGACTTATCTAAACTGTATGTTTCGAGTTTAGTGGCATCGTGTCTAAAGAAACGCACTGTAGGCTTGGTTCTCACCTCATTATAGGTGATGAGTCATATTCTCGACAGCTTGCTCATAGATCCGCTTTGAATTGTCAACCTAAGATATTGGGTCTAGTCAGACTGTTGGCTAGGTTCGTATCATTTGGTATTAGAGATCAGCTTTGAGCACGTTGTGCTACCTTCGATGGTGTTGGTTAACGACTCCTTATAGCCATCGGGTCACCATCCCTTGTGGTAAAAGATATCCTTTATTATTCGGTTGTACTTTCTTTGCTGATTTCCAAAACACACACTCAAAAAATTTCCGCCAAGTCAAAAGCAAGGGGCAAGGCAAACAAAAGAAATTCAAAAAAATGGAGTTGCTTATAAACATTGAATCCTCTCTTGGCCGAAGAAGAGGAAAGGGATCAGCAAAAGAATACCTTTTAACGCACTCTTTTGCAAGGTATTTTGATGGCAGGAAACAAGCAAGAGAGAGAACAACCAACGAAGGAAGAGCTCATGATGGAGGCTCTGACAACCCAGATGGGGCAACTCATGGAGGAGGTGAGACGCTTGGCGGCTCGAGATCCACCTCAAGTGGCCAACAACCACAGATGAAATGATGAGTAGAATGAAGCGTAGTAGGACGACGAGGAAGGATTTGTCATGCTATGAGACCGGGAAGGGCGAGCGAGTCTTGGCTTCCCACAAAGGGGACCAAGGCAGGGAACACATAGGAGAAGGGACGAGCCAGCATGGAGAAATTGAGACAACGACCTTGGCAATGTCAAGGTGAAGATGCCATCGTTCCACGGCAAGGCAAATCCAGATGTGTACCTCGAATGGGAGACAAGGTAGAAATGGTGTTCAATTGTCATAATTATACTGAGTGACAAAAGGTGAAATTAGCTGCCATCAAATTCAGTGAGTATACAAACATTTGGTGGGATCAAGAGGTGACCGCCCAAAGGAGATACAACGAGCCCGCGGTGGAGATATGGATCAATATGAAGGCCTTGATGAGAAGGAGATTTATCCCTAACCATTATTTTCATAGTCTTTACCAAAAATTGCAGGGTCTCCGGCAAGTCTCCAAGAGCATGGAGGAATATTACAAAGAGATGGAAGTTTCCATGATTCGAGCCAACATCAAGGAGAATAGGGAAGTCACCATGGCATGGTTTCTTCAAGGATTGAACATGGACATAGCCGACGTGGTAGAGCTCCAACACTATGTCGAAATCACTGATATGCTCTACCAGCACATCAAGGTGGAGGAACAAATGAATCAAAAGGGCGCATATCACCCCAGTGAACACGAGCCCGTGGAGGTCGAGCACCTCTAAGACCAATGAGACCAAAGCCAAGGTGTCCAATGATACCAAGGCCAAGGTCGCGATCCCTATTAGTACCAACACTCCGATCCCTGCCCGTAATCGGGATGTCAAATGTTTTAGGTGCCAGGGAGTCGGCTTCATCTCGAGCAAATGCCCGAACAAGCTGGTGATGGTGCTGAATGATCGAGGCAGGTACGAGACCAAAGAGGAGAAAGAAGAAGTGGCCGAGGGCCATGAAGAGTAGGGGCCATGGTGGGCAAGCTGTTAATCGCCCAGTGAGCACTTAGCACCAAAACGAGGACATTGACCTGAGCCAGGGAAAACTTGTTCCACACTTGATGCAATGTCCCAGGAAAAGTCTACAGTGTGATCATAGACGGGGGCAACAATGCCAACGTCGCCAGCATGTACATGGTAGACAAGCTCGAGCTAGACACCATCTAACACTAGAGACCATATAAGCTACGGTTGTTGAGCGAGTGCGGAGAAGGGTCACCGGGAAAGTACAAATCACCTTGTCCATCAGCGCATACGAGGATCAGGTGCTATGTGACGTAGTGCCAAAAGACAACCACCACATTTTGCTTGGGCGACCGTTGCAATTTGATGTCAAGGCCATGCACAACTGTTTCGTCAACAAGTATTCATTTGTGCAGCATGGTAAGCCGATCACATTGGTGCCACTAATGTTGATGCAGGTGTTTGAGGATTAAATGAGGCTGCAAGAAAGGAACAAGAAGGAGACCGTGAGGGACAACGAGGAAAAAATGAAGGAGAAATGAGTAAAGACTTGAGAGAGGGGGCAGATGATGGGATGCCGAGTGAAGATTCAAGGAAAATGAAAATAAGAAGGAAAAGGAAAAGATGGAGTGCTTGGTTGCCTAAGAAATCAGTGGACAGGAGCCCCAACAGCGTCCCAAGCTTTCCTTGAATTTCGGTGCGAAAGAATTCTCCGGAAAATAGACTTTTGCCAAACGGAACACTTTATGTTTTGCAGGTGCAGGAGATCGCCAAGAAGTTAACCCTTACTACATTCATCACGCAAGGACTCGTGCAGCCACCAAGCACCTCGAGAATAATTTACTTGGCTGAGGAGAATGAGCAAGGAACGAAGTTGAGGACAAATCCTTTCTGAGAAGGAAGGAATGATGTGATCTACCCTCCGTGGGGACCTACCGAGGCATGGAGGTTCTATCATGCGCTGATGGCCGAGGCCCTGCCAGCCGAGTGAACGACAACCCCAAGCAGATTGTTGTTCGAGCGGATGCAAGCAACCAAAACACTATCGGCTAGGAGTATGTGTGAGGCCGAGATATTAACGAGCGGATGCTGTCTATTGTTGTTCGTGCAATCACCAGTGACCTACGCCATATCGGGTCGAGTGGGCACAAGCATCATGGGCCTTATTGTTTGAGCGGGCGCAAGCGATCGAAACAACACTGTTTGAGTGGACATTAGTTACCGAATCACTGATGGCCGAAGGACAATGGCACAACCCTTTCTTGTGGCCGAACAGACATATCACCATAAGGAAGACCCAACAGCTCATGGGCACTATCATAGATCATGGGCACTATCATAGAGACAAGTTGTCCGAGGCTTTGGAATAGGGCATTCAACAGAGAACATGGATTAAGCGAGCGGGGTATACACCCAATCGCAGCATCATTTGGATGGATGGGCTTAGGCCAACAGTTGACCGACCGATTGCTTGGCTTCTCCAGACCCTTCACGCGAGAATCATCGTTGGGAAGTGCCAGCCAAGCCTTGGAGTCACCCAAGGACATTAAACGGCCAGGAACTCCCTTAGGACAAGGACAATCGAGGTCAATGGCGCAAGGACCGATGCAAACTCACCCGAGACTCCATACCAGGGAAGGTGGAACAACATGGTCTAACATCTTCTCTCGAATTGCTACCTAATCATATGCGAATGAGAGATTTGAGTATGTGGATTTTACGGAGACTGTGGTAGCATAACATTTGGATACCCAAGACGGACAAATTGTAGGGCTGATTTTTAAGAGGGACCATTATGACCCCACCAGACATCTGAGCCTTCATGAGGAATGCAAGTGCTGTCTAGAAGGTTGGTCTTATTATTTGAGACCTAGAGTTCTCACCAGCTACCTGGGTGTTTGCTTAATCGGTAAAGAATCATATTTTGATTTATTTATGATTTTTTGATAGATTCGAAATCTTTCTTTTAACTATGTATTATAAGAAACCAAATTGTTATACTTAACAATTGCATGTGCCAATTCATTTTGGCTGTAAATGCTCTTACATGTTTACCCTTGAATTTGTTTCATTACGTGAAAATAAGTTTTTCTTAGAAGTTCTTGGTTATGTCACATGTGATGATTATGAGCTTACCAAAATTTTCGAACATGTTGCATGAAAAAATTTCCTTTCCAAAGTTTGATTATAAAATAGTGTCTAATGTCACTTCTTAAATATACTTGTAGAAATGACATCCTCTATTATGATAACTGAGCTCTCTTTCACTGATAAGTTCAATGGAATAAACTATGACATATGGTACATGAAGATTCAATATCTCCTAAACGAGAAAAATGTTCTAGAGCACATTATCATGGAAGAACGAGAGAAAACAAACATTGCCTATGCTGCATGGGTCAAGAAGGATTGCAGTGCTCACTATACTATGTTGTAATGCATACACAACGACCTGATTTGCGAATACAATGTGGAAACCACGGCCAAGACCATGTGGGATGCCCTCAAGGTTGCATACGGCCAAACTTCAACTACAAGGCTCTGTACCTTGCATCTAAACTGGTTGTAGCACTAGATCGGTTTGAGTCGACCTATACTTCAACACCTTCGAATTATGAGTGCCATATTGCACGACCTCAAGGCTGGCGGGATCGATATTTTTGAATTCGAAAAGTCAATAATGTGAACCGTTTACTACCTGATGAAAGGGAAGATAGATGATGGACTCCTAATAAGACTTTGACATGATGTGAACGCCAAGACCTTCTCTAATATAGCTAAGCTTCTAGAGCTTGAGGACGAAAGCTTACGAGCTTCTGCATCATTTGTCAAAGTTTATGCTACTCACGGGAGAAACTCTAAAATGAACACAAGTTTGCCAAGCCAACGAAGAGAACTAAGAAACCCGCTCCCAAAAATAAGTTTACTAAACAACCCAAGGCTAACGGCCCAAAAAATATGGTATGTGTGAAGTGCTACAATTGTGGAAAGAAAGGTCACTATTCTCAGGATTTTTTCAAACCTAAAAAGGTACCGTACTCTCCCAGTAACCCCAAAGTATGTGTATGCTCGCATGCATTAGTTGCTAATTCCTTTCCTAAATGAATTATTGATTCAGGAACGAGCTAGCACAGAGTGAATGACCGGGATAGATTTTATTGGGTTTCATCACTGTGGTGCCGAAACACGAAGCGTTACTATGGAAAATGATAGTGAAGAAGATATCATTGGTATTGGCATCTACGAACTCAAGTTTCGTAGCGAAAATACACTATTGTTACATATCTATGTGCCAGGAGTTCGATATTATTTAGTTTTTGTTGTTTTCTTGTTACAACTTAATTTTTCGTTTAATTTTTGTCCTAGAGGATTAAACATTGAGTATGGTGACGATGTGTTTGATCACGGCTCATGCAAACATGATTTTTGCGTTCTTGATTTGGATGACGTTTATGATCATTTCAATAGTTCATCCATTGCCCTAGTTTTTAACATAGATAACACTTCTGAATCTGTTAACTGGCATGCTGGACTTTGTCATATGGGCCACGATAGGTTAAATAGACTTGCTAAGCGCGATCTATTAAAGCAACTCATTAAGGTTAAGTTGTCTATGTGTGAACCTTACTTAGCTAGTAAGGCTTCTAAAGCTTCAAATCCCCTAGATTTAATCCATTTCAACATTTGCGAACCCATGAATGTGAAAGCATGTCGTGGGGCTTTTTACTTTATCACCTTCATTGATGATTACTCGCATCTCGGACACGTGTACATGTTATCTCATCATTATGAAGTATTTGATGTGTTCAAATGCTATGTAGCAGAAGTACAGAATCATTTGGATCAAAAAGTTAAGATTTTGCGTACAGACTGAGGTCATGAATACCTTTCTTATATGTTCAAAGGGTATTATGATGAAAAAGGCATAGTAAAGCAACTTACAATTCCTTATACTCCGCAGCAAAACAATGTTGCAGAACATAGGAATCGCACCCTGCTTGACATCTTTATATCAATGATGGCACAAGCCAATCTATCTATTCACTTTTGGAGAGATGTGTTGCTCACGACAACATACATCCTCAATAGAATACCAAGCAAAATTAAAGGAAACCAATTTTGGACCATATGTGACCATGGGGGTTCGACGGGATATATGTACAACCCAACCCATCGACATGGAAAACTTAGATCAATAGAAACCAAGAGGGTGTTCATTTGATACTCCAAACAATCCAAAGTATATATAATGTTTGGTGAACACTCGAATGGGTGCTTGACTGAAATAGACATTTGCAATGTTGAATTTTTAGAGGATCAGTTCCCAACTATCAGAGAAATAAAGTAGGACAATCAATTGTATGTGTTGCAACAATATTTGCAACTATCTCTTGGTGAGGGGGAAAGTATGTCTCATCAATTCACCCAAGATAGTGTAATCTCACCTATTTAAGGTGGAAACTTGCCAAACAATGAGGGTCAACATGAAAGAGAGGTAAGTTCTCAATCTTTCATACCTAGGAACGAGATTAGTTCTCAAAATTTAGGCCATAGTGATGTGACCATATCCTCCCAAACCAAAGGGTTAGTAGGAGTGACCCTTCTCAAACTATCAACCCCACAAACAAAAGGGTCAGTGGGAGTAGATACTCAACTAGGCAAGTACATGATCCTGAAATCCGAATGAGTGAATGCGGAAAAATTTCTCGATGATACTTCTTTCATTTTGAGGAAAATGTATTTTTCTACACTCACTAGAACTCACTAGATAGTGAGGCTATGAACTCACTAGATAGCACAAATTGGCTAAGTACCATGAGGGATGAGATGGATCAATGAAAATAAATGAGGTATGAGAACTTGTTGATCTCCCACATTGTCAAAAATTGATTGGATGCAAATGAGTATTCAAGGTTAAATCCAATGCGGATGAATCAATTGACAAATTCAAAGAACGACTCATGACAAAAGGTTTAACCCAAATTGAGGATGTGGACTATGAAAGGACATTTTCTCGTGTGGTGAGAGTTGTCTCTATTCTCCTACTTTTGACTCTGGTTGCCCATTTGGATCTTGAGTAATTCCAAATTGACGTAAGTACTGCATTCCTTAATGGGACACTTGAAGAAGAGATCTACATGGATCAATCTGTTAGGTTCATCTCAGCAGGTCAAGCTGACAAGTATGATGTCTTAAAAGATCCATATATGGTCTTAAACAATCTTTCAGATTGTGGTAATTTAGATTTCATAAGCCATTATTTCATTTAGCTTCACCATGATAGATGAAGACAACTGTGTGTAGTCCTAAAGACAAATGAAGGAATAATGTTTATCTCCTTATATGTCAATGACATACTACTGGCTGAAAACAACATGGAAATAATCAACGCCACTAAGCAGTGACTATCCTCCATCTTTGAGATGAAGGATAACGGGAGAAACTAGGTATGTCCTAGGTGTAGAGATCACCAGAAATCGTTCTATGAAAATATTGGGTCTGCCCAACAAGCACACATAAATTAAATCTTAGAGCGATTCAGAATGTACCACTCCAAATCCTTTGATAAGGGTCTGGCACTAAGCCTCGATCAATGTGCAAAAACATATAAGGAAAAGGAATATATGAGCAATATTTCCTATGCTATTGCTATAGGAAGCCTGATGTACTCCATGTTATGTACACAACCGGACATCTGTTTTGCGGTTGGGTTGGTGAGCCATTAAATTACAAAAGCAACCAGAGCCTGCTCATTGGCAAGCAGTCAAGAGGATCTTTTGTTAACTTCTTGGAATGGCCGATTTAATCCTATGTTACCATGGGGGAAACCTACAATTAAAAGGGTTCATAGATGCCGATTGGGGAGCTGATTTGGATGAGTCCAAGTCAACCTCTGGATATGCCTTCATCATTGGTGAAAGAGCCATATCTTGGTACAGCAAAAAATAAGACTACATTGCTTTATCAACTATGAAAGCTGAATATGTTACGTGCATTGTAGCCTTGTAGGAGGCACTCTAACTTAAAAGTTTTCCACAGTACCTCGATTTGACTATGAGGCCTGATGATCCTGTAGAGAGGAATTGTGACAATACAACAATAATTTAGTTGGCTAAATATCTAAAATTCCATAGAAAGACAAAGCACATCCGGATGTTCGAGATGCTGTCAATAAAGCGGATATTAATATCAAGTATATTTCTACCGACAAGATGATTGTTGATCCAATGGCCAAACTCATTCATAGAGATGTGTTTAGAGCTCATTTTATGAGTTTAGGATTACGTAGGGTTTGATCATAACTTGTAATGATAAGGACGCATTTTTGTAATTTTTGATTATAAAATGAAATTTGTGTTTTCTTTTCATCGAGCATTTTGGGTTTATGCAATCAATTGATTGTGCACAATAAATGTCACCAGGCTCTGTGATTGACCCTATCATACGGGAAATCGTCCTTTTGCTTGTGCAGCATGAAGTATGAGATTGATATACGTTCTTAACAGTCGCTTAAGTATGTCTGAAATGAGATTATAAGTGAATCAAATGTGAAATTGTCTGGATTTTCACATTAAAGCCTTAAGGTCGAATGTAGAGGATAAGAGATTCAATGTATTTATCCAAGGCTACGATTCGCATGGCATAAGTAAGTGACATACTCAAGTGAGTGGTAGTCATACCATGACACACATACCATACTGTGTGTGCCACATAATGACCGTTGTGAAAATGATAAAAGAATCACTTGATTATTATTGTGTGATCACACATATATACGTTTGTGTACCTAGACGTTACTCATTGACTTAGAGCTATGCCTTGAAATTGTGGCTTGATGTTGCTGCTTTAGTATATTATCCAAAGGCTAGAATCAATACAGTCCAACAGACCATGCTAGGAAAGTAGTCAAATCGATATGGATGGTCATTAGTGTTAAGGAATAATCTTTCTAACTTCACCATATTTGTCATGACGGTTACATTAAGTATATAATCAAATATTATATAACTTAAAGGGATGTGTAGCTATCGGTGATGCAAAGAGAATTTGGGGGTATCGTTACTTTGAAAGTGTCATGTTAGTTAGATGATGACTTAGGCCCTGTTTTGTGCATGCCTTCTTCTACTTCTTCTCCTACTTGTTCTTATTTTAAGGAGAGGTGGTGCTTTGCGCAAGTACTTCAAAGATAGTTATTTAAAGTTTTATTTTAATTATATACTATAAAATTAATAATAAATTACCAAAATAACCTTCATTTAACTATGAATTTAACAAATTTCTGCTGATCGATGACTAGGATACATTTATAAAATGATTCGTGAGGGTAATATTGTCTTGTAAGTAATTTTTAAATTTGATATAATTACAATAATGTCATTCTAATTTTTAAGAAGGAAAAAAAGCAAGTCAGGAGGTGTTTATTTTTTAGAAGATTTTCCTTTTGATTCATGATCATGACATAATCATCCGGAAAGAATATGATTCTATATGTTTTCACACTAGATTAGATGTACAAATTCATATTTATTTATTTATTAGATTTGTTTATTCGGATCTACAGTTGTGATATCCGAGATCACAATCTCCAAAAGCACAATGTAATAGTAACGGAACTGAATAAGGAGGAAGTTGATTAATCGTAAGGATGGAACATCCAGGCATGTAGTAATTTTGCATCAACGCACAAAAAAAAGAGGGTTTTCATATCTGAAATGTTGTTTTGATGTAGGGAACACAATCGTGATTGGTGGGGAAATATATCATATTATAAATAATTTACAACAGGAACCATTGATGGCCGGAGAGGGGGCAGGGGCGTGGCTCCCTGGGTCCACGGTCATATGTATGGGGCCTAGACCCTAATTCTCAATTTTTATTTTTATTTTTTTTACTATAATTTTATTTTATGCTCAAACTCATAATAATTTACAAACATATCATTCTTACTATATAAAAGCAAAAGGTTATCTCTATCATTTTATTACAATAAGTTGCTAGCTAGAGCTTGACGATGATTTTTTTCCTTGTTAGTTTTGATTTCTCAAGCTTTTTATGGCATCTTTCTGGGACCAAGGTTGGGTGAAGTTATTGTTATCTCGGTTCGTTTCTGCTCTATAAAATTGTTTATCATTTTTTTCATCTTTTTTTAATGAGCATATTCTGTTCGTACAAATCTATTTTGAAAAATATTTGTATAAACAAATTAGGCGGTATTAAATATTTAACTTTTATTTTATTTTTATCATTGTTTAAGTTTTTTTTTTTGGAAAAGCCAAATTTTTATATATGATATAATGTATGTACAAAATAAGAATAAGGAAAAACTATACAGTTGAAGACTAAATCTTCAGATCAATGAGCCTAAAAGATGGTGTCAGCGTCTAATTACTGATCATGAACTATATGTCTTGCCCTTCCGTCAAATCCTCCTTCATAGCTAAGGTGAATGAGTATATGGTTCACCTAACGTCATGAATGCACCAGCATCTCGGCATTCAGATCATCACCATCGCTCATTTTCACCAGAATGGATATCATGACTATCAACTTATCAATGTCCTTTGTTGAGGAGCATTGGTACATAGCTTCTTCCATTTTGGTGAGCTATACCTGTAATGTAAGGTGGATGTAACGGCAAGGCAAGAGTATAGTAGCTCACTTTCAAGAATTATCCCTCCTCCAGCACCGTGTAGGCTCATTTTCAGTGCATTGTTCTCTTGAATAGAGTTGAATGTTTTCTAGGCTTGCATCCATTTGCCTTTGTTGTCACGGCCAGATTTTAGCCCCTGTGTGAGTGCCAGCCAGTAAACCAGCAACAACAAAGCAGAAAACAGGCACAGTAACATGAGTTCCTTGAGGTTCATAACATCCGTTTGGCTGTTGAGTTAACTGCGTCCCTCCAGAATTAATTAGCATGTCCAGATAGTTCCTGTGTCTGTTTCGTCTAGTGAATGATCAATTCCGGCTAGAGCGAATCTTTTCCAGTGTGCATATCCCAGCCTTCTTCTTGTTGTAGCCATCTAACTTTAACATGCTAGTCTCAATTATCACAGACAATCTCTGTTGAATAGTCTGAGTTGCTCTTCTTCCCTACTAATTGCTCTGGAGTTGATGCTTGTTACACCAGTAACCCAACAACTTTTCCACCATGGTACGTAACCATCTGTGCTAGCAGAGTCTGAGTATTGTCTGAGGTGTTTATTGATCATGGCAGTGAGCTTCTCAGAGGAGAGTTGAGTTCCGTATTGCTGCCTATCCTGTACCGTGGTAAGACAGAAATGCAGTGAAATGTACAAGGATATTTATCAGAGTTGAGTTGAAAGTACTCCCTTTCAGCCTACACCAGGCTACTCACAGATGTGCTCCAAGTTATCCAAGTACTTCTTTTGGGGAAAGCTCATTCCTGCACCTGCACCGAATTGAGATGCAAAGTAGTGAAATCGAGACAGTGATAAAGTACAACAATACAAGAAACCTTAAATAGTTCATCCAGCAACTCAACAACTCCATCGACTCCCTGTCAGTGTAGTTGTCCAGTATCCAACAAACTGAAGGTAAGACATGCCTGCGGTTGCAATAGCCAATCATCAAAACTGTAAGGAAATGAGGCAGCTTGTCTTTTAGCTTTGAGCCATAACCATGATTGTAGCTGAGTGTTATGCAACAGCAATGGAATGTGGGGTGTCACAGAGGAGAAATGTGATTTGTTTCTAGCTTTCCAGACTATCCATGTCACAAGCATCCATATAGAGGTCCAAGCCTTTACATAAACACCAAGAGGGGCTTGGGAGACATATGTTTGTAAGGTAGGGATCTCATCAGCTTCTGGAAGAGGTAACCAGGAAGTGATTTTTTTCCACAGCTCAAGGGATATTCTACACCTTGTAAAGAGGTGATCTACAGTTTCATCCTCTAATCCACATAAGGGGCATAGAATTTCCTGATCAGCAGGAATAACACATCTTTTCTGCAGAACCGCTTTAGTTGGAATAGCTCCTTGAATCAGTGACCAGACAAATAAGCACACCTTCTTTGGTGCCAAGCTGCTCCAAATGAAATTAGAGAGGGCTAAGTGAGTTGGGGAGAATTGATGTTGTGTAGCCGAGACCAGGGTCTTGTAGGCCTCCTTTACTTTGTAATTTCCATCACTACTACCTTTAAATATGTATCTATCCTTGATGTTCTCCCTTGGGAAAACACCTAATAGATCCGTAGATAGATTGGATAGATCTGTCATCTCCGAGGTCCTAAGGGCTCTTCTCCACCTCCAGCACCATCTCCACAAATCATTTTCCCAGAAACCTGCCTGAGCCACACTTACTTCTTTATTCAACTCAATTCTATATAACCTTGGATAGGTTTCAGAAAGAGGGGTATTATTCCACCACTTATCGGTCCAAAATCTGATGCGTTCACCATTCCCTAGCTGCAGCAAAATGTTGTCAGAAAAACAGCTTTGATTCAATGTCTCCAGCAGACTACACCACCACTCTGATGCATAATGTCTGCCTCTTGGCCGGCTCACAACATAAGTGTCTCCTGCAGGTAAGAATGCTCGGTGACCTGCAATATTTATGGGTGCTTGACTACCATATCTAGATCTTAGCACCTCAGAAGCAAAGGATGCTTCATCATTCAACACATGCAGCCCCCATTTACTTAACATTGCTTCGTTGAAAGAAGATAGACATCTAACCCCCAAACCACCGCATTCTATAGGAGTTGTCACCTTTTTCCAAGATGAAAGCTTCATCTTGGCCTTCTCAGCAGTGGTTCCCCAGAAGAAATCTCGTTGGATAGAGGTTAAGTTTTTGATGACCGAGTTTGGTGCTCTGAAAGTGGAGAAAAAGTGGGTGGGAAGGGATGACAGAACAGAGTCCAGGAGCACTTTTTTCCCTCCATATGATAGGTGCTTGTGATCCCAGGCTGTTAGAGTCTGCTTGTGCTTATCAATGACTGCCTTCCAAGTTGCAGGTTTTTTGATCCGTGCCCCCACAGGCAGCCCCAAATATCTGAAGGGAGTGGCAGCAGTTTGACAGTTTAGAAAGGAGGCCATATCCTTCAGCAGTTCACAATCCACATTCACACCTATCAGCTTACTTTTAGCAAAGTTTATCCTCAGACCAGACACTAGTTCGAAGTTGAGCAGAATGGTTTTGAAAGCAATCACTGAACGCCAATCAGCTTGTCCAAACATGAGGGTATCATCAGCAAATTGCAGATGTGTGACTTGTACATTCTTCTTGCCTATTTTCAATCCAGAGAATGAATGCATGTCAGCTGCCTTAGAGATCATGGCAGAGAGGCCCTCCGCTGCCAGCAGGAAAAGAAATGGGGAGATAGGGTCTCCCTGTCTAATGCCACACGATGGAAAGAATTCGCTGGTAGGACTCCCATTTATCAGTATTGATGAAGAGGCAGAAGCTAGAAGGCCTTTGATCCACCAAGTCCAACATGAGGGGAAGTTCATAGAAGACATCATGTGTAAAAGATAGTTCCAATTAATTGTGTCAAATGCCTTTTCAAAATCCACTTTGAATATTAGAGCCTTCTTTTTCAGCTTTTTAATCTCATCTACTACCTCATTTGCAACCACCACGCTGTCAATAAGTTTTCTTCCCCTGATGAAAGCTGATTGTGTTGAGCTGATAAGATTCCCTACTACCATTCTGAGTCGGTTTGCCAGTACTTTAGATAAAATCTTTGGCATGGCACCCACGAGAGTTATTGGTCTGTAGTCCTGAACATAGGGAGGTGTTGAGGTTTTTGCAATCAGAGCCACATGGGAGGCATTACTTCCCCTGCACAGTTTCCCTGTCCTATAAAAATCAGCCATGAGCTGCAGGATGTCTGGCTTAAGCAAGTGAACAAAATGTTTGATGAAACTAAAATTGAGTCCATCAGGACCGGGGCTCTTGTGACTACCACAACTGGAAATGGCAGCGTCCACCTTTGCCTCAGTGAAAGGCATCTGCAAGAAATCTCTGCTTGGTTGATCCAGAGTTTTCACAGAAATAGATAGCAGTGGTCTAGTAGGCATCTTTTCAGTGAACCTATCCTTGAAGTGTTGCAAGAAGCACTCTTTCAATGTGACAGTTTCTTGAAGCCATATAGTTCCATTCCAAACTCCACTGATTTTATTGAAGGATCTGGATTTTTTCAGACTATTATGAAAAAATGTTGAGTTTCCATCTCCCTTTTGGAGCCACTGGATCCTTGATTTTTGGTATGTAAGGCTGTTCAGTTGACTTGAGATGCTGTCTAGTTGCAGTTGCAGGTTAGAAAGCTGATGCATATCAATGTATGTTGAGGGGTTAGCTTCTGCTAGCATCTCCACAGACCTGATGGATTGGAGCAGAGTTCTTCTCTGTTCTGCTAAATTTTGTGGCCTGGTTGAGTTCCAAAGCTTGATGTTCTCTCTTAGAAGTTTGAATTTTACAAGTAGTTGGTAGCTTTTATATCCTTGTATGTAGGTACTCCGCCAAAACTGCTCAACCATCTGGCAGAAGCTACTGTCAGTTAACCAGGAATCTAGCATCATTAGTGGTTTGGGACCCCAATTTAGTTCCTTAGAAAACAAACTGACAGGGCAATGGTCTGAACCCTCCTTATCTAGCCCTTCCTGAGTCCATGATTCCAAAGTATCTAACCACTTCTGACTGACAAGGAAATGGTCTAGTCTGCTCATAGCCTTCAAATTGTTCAAATACCAGGTAAACTTCCTGCGTGTCATCATCAAATTCTGCAGATCCAAAGCATTGATAAACATATTGAAGAGTTCAACTTCCTGTACGTAATTGTGTGATGCCACCCCTTTTCTCTCACTGAGTTGCACCACTGCGTTAAAATCACCCATGACACAACACTTTTCCAACTTGAGAGGCATCAGAAAATCTGTTAGGATCTTCCACTGAGATTGCTTTTTTTGGAGATCTCCTGGTCCATAAACATTAATCATATGTGCAATTTCAAGCTCACCGTTCCAGTATCCAGAGATGCCCAGGATTCCATCATCAGCAAACATAGAAGTTCTTCTAAATTTTTTAGAGTTCCATAAGCACAGTAAACCACCAGCTTGTCCATCTGATCTTGAGTAGCAGTAATCGAAGTCATTGTCAATCCATAAGGAAGAACACAATTTCCTATCAATATTAGACAATTTTGTCTCTTGAATGCTGAT
>JAOWBN010236688.1:0-12288 GCA_028565015.1 Pinguicula moranensis
TGCTTTATTTGGATTCGGTTCAGTGGGTATTTTACTTTGTTTTGGATACGGTTTTATGCGGTAATTTACTTTATTCGATTTGATTCGGCTATTTACTTTATTCGGTTTGTGATGCGGTGATTTACTGGTATTATGGTACTTGTAGCTTCTTTGCTTTTTTATAGGAACTGCTTTGTTATGGATTATGATACTAACGTTGTAGCTTATTGGCTTTGTATAGGAACTGCTTTGATGGCTGATGCAGGTCAGGACGTGAGCTCGCAGGGGGGTGATGACGGGGCTCCGTCAAGGGGTAAGCGTCTGAAGATGTTCCGCAAAGTGTACTTCACAGTGGACGAAGAGAAGGCATTAGTGGCATGCATGCAGGAATTAGGGGCCGAAGGGTATAAGACAATGCACGGTTGGAAGAATGCAGTGTACGGGAAGGCGGCGATGAAAGTGAATGCACAGTGTAAGGGCCGGCTCAATGCCAGGAACGTGGAGAATAAGATGCATAATTGGCAGAAGGCGTATCGCCTCCTCAATGAATTTCTGCAGCGTAGCGGAGTAGCATTCGATCGTACAACCCACTCCGCGGTATTGGATTCAGAACACTTGTGGGATGAGTATAAAAAGGTGCACATATATTTTTATGTTTGTGTAGCTTTGTTTAAAGTAGCTTTGTTTAAAGTAGCTTTGTTTATGTTGCAGGGGAAGAGCAAGTTTTATGCGCTTAAAGGCAAGCCATTCCCGTTTTATGATGCGTGGGGGGAGATTTTCGGTACGAATCATGCGACAGGTGACCCTGGAATGGACTTCCTTGATGCGGAACAAGCACTCCATAGTAATCCGCCGGCAGTGGACACACCCCGGTCCTCGAGCAGTCCTCTGTTTAGAGACAATCAGCATGAATGGGCGGAACAGTTTGGGGATCATGACTTTGTCGCTGAGCCTGAACACGTGTCTACACCTTCTTCACTACGGGGGGCACCGAGAGTTGATGTTGCATCCGGCAGCGATAGGGGTAGGCGAAAGATGAAAGGTGTGAGTCAAGATCTGAATGATGAAGCATCTGCGACATTGAAAGGGTTGCGGGACGTATGTGGACAGTTGTTAGGTGAGAAATCTGCCAAAGCCTCGAAAACTGCTGCTTTGTTCGCTGAGATGGAGACATACCAGCTGACTTTTGCCATGCGAATCAAGATTGTTGATCACCTAGTTCTACACGAGGGACAGCTACACATCTGGGATATTTTGGATGCCCCCGGGAAGGAAAGCTATGTACGCTCCTTCTTGGCAGGCGAACTTAGTTGACTTAGGTTGTTTGCATACCACTATGTTTCGGACTATGTTTTGCTAGAACTACGGATGTCGAACTATGGTTGTTGTTGGTTTATTAGTCCTATGTTTATTATCCAACTATGTTTAATTAGAACTATGTTTTATTAGAACTATGTTTTATTAGAACTATGTTTATTAGAACTTGTTTTTATTTGTTGGCGTTTACGTGCAGAGAATTACAATTATGGACTGCAACACAACATTTAAGCTTGGCTTGAGGTGCAGCAACTGGGAGATCACCTTCTGATCTCTTTACTTTTCTCCATTTTGTTGTGCTTTACCAAAAGCAATATTGTGACTAACCATAATGTATCAAGTTTCATCAATAAATAAAATGACTTCGTATGACCAAGAGCAGTTATTTGCAGATTTCATTGTGCAAGAAACCAAATGAGTACCATCTTTACAAGGAGTTTCCAATGAAATACAGTGGAAACTCCTAAAAAACACTTTATTAAACAAGATTTTGCATTGCTAAAAGCTCAATGGTGCCGGTATTGTCCAAGAAACAGATTCTCCCCTCATCCTCTTCATTTCAATTTGCCAGCATTGCCAACTAGGAGTATGATAAATCCCATTGATAAAGCTACGAGCAACTGCAACGTTTTGCTCGATATCATTAATCTCATCTCCTTGACTCTGCACCATAACATTCATGTCAAGAAACACCTGATGAAGCTTAGTAAAACTCCTCAAATATCCATCACAGCTCTGTGCCTCTCTTTATTCTCCAAGTTCATATCTGTCTTCCCTTCAAATATTATAACCCTCCCGTTTTCTGAAACCATCTCAATGACCTCTTCTTCACTAGGGTACTCGCCAGCTGCATTATAGTATCTTCTCCTGAGGCCCTCTTTGTAACTGTAACTTCATCATCTGGTGCATCCAAGTCATTGTAACTGCAATATCGTTAGGAGATCATAAAATTAGCAGGAAGTTGGAACAAAAAAAGCTATAGGCACAAGTAAATTCCTTTAAATTTCTTGTAAGATAAGCAGTCTAGTTTTGGATAACTAGTCTGAAAGCAATTGATTAAGCTGTAAAATCCTTAAATTTCTATTAATGTAAGATCGGAAGTCTAATAGTTGTTTGTCTCCGTATCCACATGTGCCTAATAGATTCAATCTTTCTTATGAAATGCTTGTAATTCACCCCCTTGTTTGGACAGTTGACAAAAATGATTTGCCTCTAAAGGATACTGCTTACTGATTCAATCCCTCTTTTTGAGTTGCAATACCATGTTTCACATGGCAGGGTATGAGAATACTTGTCTGCTTTAGTATCCTGGCCTGTTAAAATTAAATAAGATTGATTGGTTTCTCATTTTGTCTGAGTACCAAAATGATATGTACTCCTTATATACCAATATGTCATTTACAGCCAAAGAAAGCAGAAGAGAAGCAGCAACAATGAGCAACTGAGATGAATACTATGAAGTATGAAATGCAATAGATGGAGGAAGATCCAGAATGTTGGAAACGGCTAATAAAGTTCATTGTCTAGCAGCAACAATTCCAGAATGTTGGAAACGGCTAACAAGTGCAAATCCAGTAACATCACGAGAAGGATAAACAATAGAGTATCACAAATTTTGAATTGACAGAGTGTAACAATGTTGCATCCAACCAATGTGTTTTATTGTTGGATGAAGAGTGAGACATATTTTGAATTGACAGAGTGTAACAATGTTGCAACTAACATCAACAAAATCCAAAAAATCAGCAACAAAATCTGCTACGGACTGAAATCCATATGTAACGCATTTCTGAAATCAGGCTACGGACTGAAATCCATCCGTAAACCCGTGGTTACCCCAAACCGTAAACCAACAAAGGATTTCTGTCCATAAAACCACGCTTGCACAAAGTAAATTTGTATGCAAAGGCCGAACCATAGTCGGTTGAAGGCTTACGCAGTTGAAGGCTTCGTTCGCGACGAAGAAGCGCGAAGTTTGGTATCGGGGCGGTTGGTCGCCATCTTCGGTTGCGCCGTTCTGCTCGTGACAGTCGATCGCAGCGGCTTGGGCCTCTTGTTCGTCGTCGAGGGCCTGGCGTTCGTCGTGAACGGATTGCTTTTGATCGTCGAGCTTGGGCAGAAAAAGGGGGACGAGGCATTTTAGGGTTCTGTCGAATTTCAAGGGTAAAAGGGTAAAATGTGTTGTTTTATCACACATAACACGGTTACCAAACGGTGGTTATCCGTAGCGTTTGGAACCCGTAATTAGGATACCAAATGGAGGACAAACAAGGGTTACCACTCGGTTATCACAGTCCGGGATAATTGCCGGATAGATGCTATCCTGATACCAAACGGTGCCGAAGTAAGAAACCTTTTCAATTTCTTAAATCTTAACCCTAGCATAGCGTCTAGCGCACTGTGCAATAGTGGCAGCGCTCAGCAGCTTTGAGTTCGAGTCGAACTTCGAAGGCTGAGCGAGTGACGGTTGTCCCATCCAAACTCCGAGTGGCGAGTTGGCGTCTCGGCGACCACTCCAGGCAGGCAGACACAAGCGAATCAAGAGGTTTTGTTTTGATTCAAGAAGTGTAGTTTAGGAAATCCAGTCACCAGCTTTATTTTTTTACATTTCATTTATCAAATCCAATTCTGATTGTTTTTTTGCTTGTTCTGTTCTTGTTTTCTGTTTTTGGGTGAATTTTGATTTTTGTTCATTATACTGTTATGATTTTCTTAGCGCGATGCTGTTTTCCTTTCTCGTGCAGTTCTTTGTTGATGGAAATTGGAAATGTGTAAGTGATACTTTTTTCTCTTCTTAGTTCTTACAACGGTTGCATGTTGGTGTTGGATCCCACTGATTTCTGATGTGGAATGGAACAACTTATTGTTATTGAGGTGAAATGTTGACTTCCATGGTGAAAGTTATGGAATGGCACTTGTAGTTATAATTTTCTTTTTTGCAATTTCTTTCTTTGCATACTCCTATGAACATACTTAGAATGGAACCAAAGACTCCATCAGCAAGCTTATCTCTGAATTAAATAGTGCAACATTGGAACTTGATTTAGGTGAGTTCTTCTATGCAAAATAGCACATTGTTTCTTTAATCTAAGCATCTCTGTTATGGGGTTCAACCAATCATATCTCTTTTGAGTTGTGACTTGTCTCTAATATTTTAACTTTTAATTTTTAAATGTTGTAGATGTTGTTGTAGGCTTGTAGCACCTACTTTTGTCTACATTGACCAAGTAAAGAAGTCGCCAAATGATAGGATTGAAATTGCCGTTCAGAATTGTTGGACTAGGAAGGGCGGTGTCTCACAGTTCACTAGAGAGATCAAGTGGGCTATTGTGCATGCAGTTTCAATTCTACCTCAACAGTGACCTGATATGCTCTATATGCACGAACAATATCAGATACTTCTTTCTATTTTTGCATTGGACCATTTATTCTGCGCATAACAAGTCTTAGATGTATCTTCAATTTACTTCCGCATTCCATGTTTTTCATTGCTCTTGGCCAATTATCTTGAATCTAGAGTACTAACTTTAAAAGAATCCTATAATGCATAGCATATTGCCCTGTTTCGTTTATTGAAAACTTTTCTTATCCCATCCAGGCCTAATACTTTGATATTGACTTGTTGTAGTTGACTAATATATTTATTTGTCATTTTAATTGAAGAAATTTCAAGTTCTTCTCTTTTTTTTTTTCTTTCAGATTTATTAGGCTACAACACAGTTGCTTGAAATCGGAATTGAGTTGAGATGGGTCATTCCAAAAAAGGAAGAGGAAAAGGAAAACAAAGAGCATCTTCTGCTAAGCCTAACATCCAAGATTTGGATGATATTGAAGAGAGGCTTTTAGTTGGTGATACAAATGGAGAATTTATTGAAGGTGCTTCATCTCGTGGTCGTGCAGCCCGTAAAAAGAGAAAGGGATCACATCTTTCTAAGGTATGAGAACACTTCGAAGTTTTCCAAGTGCCCGAAGGGGCTAAGCCAGTCGCCATGTGTAAACATTGTGGCAAAAAAGTTCCATGCCACAGTAAGAATGGTACTTCTGGTTTGTGGTCACATCTTGACAAGTATCTTCAGTTTTTAGGTAAACAAACTACAATGGACCAGTACCAGACAAAGATGACTTACGATGCTTGATCTGCAATGGGGACAATCAAGGGAAATATGAGATTGGGCATCTTAGATGAAAAAAAAGTTAGAAGGTCGCTTGCGCAGTTCATCATTGTGGATGAACAACCATTCATTATTGTTGAGAAGGCTGGATTTAGGAAGTTCGTCAAATTACTTGAGCCTCGATTCACGATGATCTCGAGTAGTACAGCTGCTCGAGACTGCATGGGGATTTATCTGTGTGAGTTGAATTTGTTGAGGAGTCAGATTATGGAGTTGAGTCCTAGGATCTGCCTAACCACAGACACGTGGACTTCCATTCAAAAGATCAACTACATGTGTGTGACAGCACATTTTATAGACACGAAGTGGTAGTTGCACAAGAGGGTGATTGGGTTTCAAAAGATTTTAAGCCACACGGGTAGGTCACTTGCGCATGTACTTGATACTGTATTGGACGAGTGGAGGCTTAACAAGGTTTAAACCATTACGGTAGATATTGCATCTGCCTATACAAGATGCTTGGATGGCTTGAGGGATAGGCAGGTACAGAGGTTTGGTGATGTATTGGGTGATGTTATTTTGCATAACCAAAACTTGCATATGAGGTGCGTTGCCCATATCCTGAACTTGATTGTTCAGGATGGACTTAAGGAGCTTGATACGTGTATTTGTTAAAATAAGAATGATGGTTATGTATGTTAAATCTTCCTCTCAATGGGAACATACATTCAAGAAGCATGCGGAAGCTAAGGGCTTATCGGGAAAGGATTATTTGCAACTAGATGCGTGCACTAGGTGAAATTCCACCTATATCATGTTGACATCAGTGGACAAGCATCGGGCTGCTTTTGAGGAGATGATCAGGATAGATGATGGCTTTGTGGGTACATGTTTGAATGGAGAGATTGAACAAGATTGGGGATGGGGATGTCCACAAACTCCGATTAGGAACGTACTAAAGTGTTTATAAGATTCTTGAAAGTGTTCTATGAAACAACATTAATGTTCTCAGCCTCGAAGACCTGCACCGCACAATTATTTTTCAAGTTAACTCTGACATTTGTGGTTATTTTTTTATTTTATTTTATTTGTTTATATTTAATTGACATTTGTGGTTATTTTTCAGGGAGTTGTTCAACTTGAAAAAGACAGTTGGATATATTAAGGAAGATCCCCGGTGAATTCTTTAGTGGGATGGCATCAAGAATGCATGAAAATATGCAAAGTATTGGGGAGAACTGAATGAGGATGACCCGACGCTTAGGATAAACAAGTACTTAATGTTATGTTATTATTCTAATTGCTTATTTGTATTGTATGAATAACTACTTATTGACATGTTTTGCAAATGAACAGATTTTTATTTGTGGCAACTATTCTTGAACCAAAGTGTAAGATTACCTGGTTCGAGTTTTGGTTGCCCAAAATAATGGGCGTCGATGACAGTACCGAAGCCATTGCGTTGGCTAGGAAAACAATAGAAGAGTTTTTTAATGAGTGCAATTCTTTATATGGTGACTCTTCTACTTCTACGGATCGATTTGGTGTGGGGATGGTGCAAGTAGTTCAGGATTGGGATTGACAATGGATAGGGACATGTGAGTGGAAATGGAGGTTGATACAGAATCTGCGCATCTGATTAAAAATACCCAATTCAACAAGCAAACATAGTTGGATACATACCTCAGTGATGGACCAGAGCCCCCTCCGAATTCACTCATCATTTTAGAGTGGTGGAAAGTAAATGAAAATAAATATCCAATGCTTGCTAGAATGGCTCGAGACATTCTAGCAATTCCAATCACAACCGTTCCTTCAGAATCGGTTTTTAGTATGGGTGGCAGGGTGCTGAGTGTATTTAGAAGTTCATTAGCCCTTGGACTGCTGAGGGTCTAATATGTGCACAGAACTGGCTTAGATCAAACATTGAAATATTTGCCCATTGTAATGGTACTGAGGACCAAGAAACTTACGGACTTGATGCAGGTGATAACTAAAAACTATTTGTTCTCCATATTCATTTACAATTTTTATATTTCATCATTGATTGTTATTTTCAATTCATAATTCATCACTTATTGTTTTTTGAAGAGATGTTAACAAATCCACAAACCATGATTGAGGGGATCGGCGACGTATCCGGATTACATATAAATGATCATGCAGCTGCTACTTTTGGTTAAATTGTACTTTTACCTTGGAGACTTCTTTGATGGGACCTTGACCTTTGTTTTGTAGGTTTGACTTTTGGTTGGCCTTGGACTATTGCTTTGTTTTGTCGGTTGGTTCATCTTCATTCTTCATGGTAGGACTTTGTTTGTTTAGACTTTGGTCGAACTATGAATGGTCATTGGTTAAACCAATTTGGTTTAATGGTTTTACTTGGTTTTGTTGTAATAGACTTGTAGTTTGTTTCATTGTTTGTGTTGGACTGATGCTAACAATCTTTATTCAAAGTCCAGGAAACCGAATCTCTTCTTTGTCTTATCAGTATGAATGCTTGTGTTGCACATGTAATGTTTCCAGTTTCCAGCCTTTGCATACATGTTAATCATTACATTGCTTACTGAAAAGGTTAGTTGGCAATGGCCCTTCCTTGACCATGGATTTGAAGAGGTCTATTGCTTTACTATTTTCACCATTTTGTGCACATCCAACAATCATAGCTGTCCATGCTATGCTACGACATCACGGGTTGTGTTAGGCTAGCTAGTATTGACCAATAAAGTTGGTTTTGTTGAATGTTGAGGTAGATACCAAATCCAACCGTCCCACATCTAAACCAATGATTTCAGACAAAATAATATATGCATGAACTTGCTTTCCACTTCTAATAATAAGTTCATTAATCATTCCTAATAATATATGCATGTAACCAAGGTTTGCACAGGCAGAATAAAATACACTGCCCAAAGTCAAAGTATATAGTTTTATAAGGAAGAAGAGTTCATAAGTTCATTGGTTTAACATGTTTTTTAATTAAAAAAACAAATAAATTATGATTTCAAAAAAAAAATCGGTAATCCGATATTTTACCGACCGATACCGAATTACGGAATTATCGTATACCGAACAAATTATATCGGTAATTCGGGTCAGGAACGGTAAGCAGTTTTAGATATCGAATTTCATCGGTTCGGTATCGGGAATACCGAACCAATCGGTATTCTCGATTGACCAGCCCTACACTCGCTGCCCTTATGCAACCAACAACAAAATCCAGACTAAGAAACACATATTTGAACCAATCCACATCTTTTAAACCAAGCAACGACGAAGCCACACAGATAACTTGGAAACCAAAACACATGTACCATTTCTCAGCCAAATGATCAATTATGTGAAGAAGAGGCATTGTGACTGTGAGGTTGTAGAAAATAGATTACAGGAAAGTGAGGGGGTCGACAGTGAGACTTTCTCATTTATATGTTAATGAAAAATATATATATATATATAAATAAATAAATAATAAATTATTGTTTTATGAGATGTTTCATCCTAACTATAATCCCTAAAGCTGCAAAGTGAGACAGAAATTCTGATTTTGTTCTATTGTCATTTAATTCTGAATAAATAAAACAACCTTGTACATCGTACACAATAAGTAATAATATAAATATAAATGACTTTGTAACCTTACTCTGCAAGGCCAAGTGCGAGGGAGGGGTTGAGGGGTTTTGCCATTTTGAAACTTTGCTCTGTGTGGTTGGTACGAGATGGAGGAAGAGGCAACGACTCCATCTGGTTTGTTAAGCACCTTTCTCGGCTAGTTCTGTTTGATTTATGTTTGTGTGAAGCTCTTGCTAAATGAAACCAGCCATACTGTTGTCGAGGCATATTACATCCCAAAATTGAAGAACAATCTCCTAAGTGTTGGTCAGCTGCAAGAACAAGGCTTGACTATTGTATTTAAAAGAGAATGAGCAAGATATATCATCCGGAAAGAGGCCTAATCATTCAGAGAAACATTAGCTCCAACCGGATGTTCATCCTACACTGTCAAGCACAACAACATTCTAAATATCAGCCTGATCAGTGCTTTCACTTGCAGACTAAAGATAAAAACTTAGCTTATCTCTGGCACCAAAGGTAACGGTCATTTGAGCTACAAGGGATTATGAACTCTGGTACACAAGAAAATGGTGTCTGGATTACCTGAACTTGTGTTTGCATCACAAGAACAATGCACTGACTGCATAAATGAAAAACAACATCATGATCCCATTCCCAAGAGAAGCACCTGGAGAGCAGCTCAAAGATTGGAATTGATTTACTTAGACCTCTGTGGACCAATCTCTCCCATGTCCGACAATAGCAAAAGGTACATCCTTGTGTTCATTGATAATTATAGCTGGAGAAAGACATGGACATATTTTTTGACAGAAAAATCAGAGACTTTTACCTTCTTCAAACAATTCAAAGCCATGATTGAGAAGGAAACAGATCTATCCATCAAATGCTTACGAACTGATAGGGAGGAGAGTTTAACTCAACTGAGTTCACTGCATTTTTTCGAGAACACGGACTCAAAAGACAGCTAACCATTACCTACACAACTCAGCAAAATGGTGTTGCTGAGCAAAAGAATAGGTTTGTGATGAATATGGTTCGTTCTATGCTGTCCAACAAGAATCTACCCAAGACCCTTTAGCCAGAAGCAGTAAATTGGGCCGTGAATATTGTGGACGACGGCTTCAAGTGAGGGAGCAACATCTGCTTTTGGTGGCGCGGGAGCAGTATCAACAGCGCCATGAGGGCGGGGGACAACTTTCGGTTGCAGACGGCATACTGCTGGCAGGAAATTCGGGATAGCGCCGGCAGCCAATGGAGCATCATCATCGTCGGCAGGCTGTGCGAGAGCATCGACGACGTCTGGACCTTAAGGTCCCATATTCCTATAGGGAGGAAGAATGATTAAAGAAAATAAATGTTTACAAATAAACAAACTTCTATACCTGATGCAATGATCACGCGGCAGTGGCGGAGGCAGAGGCGGAGATGGAGATGAAAACGAAGACGACGATGGACGCTGAGGCGGATGCGGATGCAATGGCAGAGGCGAAGGAGGAGATGTAAATACTAACTTCAGTCAATGCCATAAGTTCTGTAGGGTAGTAACCACAGGCGACGGTGCAGCAGCAACAACGTAGATGGCATAATATCTCATGATGCTTAAGGTATTCCACACCATGAGTAATAGCCAATACAGTGCAACCACTACAAACCAAAACCAATGAATGACTTTTTTTCTGGTGGAGCTTAATCAATGAATGCGTTGGCTGCTGAACAAATACTTGCAGCATGTCATAATCATTATGGATTCTCAATGTTTCTAAAATGGTGAAAGCACAAAATGCCATCACAAAATGATTGATTACATTTTGTTTATCATCAACCTTGTAAAAGAAGGAAACCAAGCTAGCCATAACATACACGCAAACATTCTATTATTACGTCCCACCATGGTAGAGGCGTAGCTAGAAAACCCGCACTCGCTTAGGGCTATTCAAAAAATCGATCGGTATTCGATATACCTAATACTGATCGGTACGAATACCGAATATCCGATACTAATCGGGATTTTGGTATATCGGATCGGGATCGGGATTAAAAAATAATCCCGATTCGGTATGGTTTGGTTTTCCCAAGTTACCAATTTTTTTATTTTTTATTTAATAAAAACGATTAAACAAACAACATCAGACACATAAGTTAAGTTAAATATTTAATTATTTTATTACTAATTACCTAAACAATTAAATAGTTTATTATTGTGACTGCTGACTGTATCTCCATTCTTCTAATCTTCTAAATTCAGAATTCTTCTAATTGTTAAAGAAACTTTTTCAATTTCAAATTTCAATTTCCTAAATCTTTAACTCTAGCGACTAGCGTATCTTGTTCTCGTCTAGTCGTCTGGCAGCGGCAGCGCTCAGCTCAACAGATTTGTCATTTGAGTTCGACTCAAACTTTGAAGGCCGAGCGAGCGACGGTCGTCCCGTCCAAACTCTGAGTGGCGTGTTCGGTGTTGGTGTCTGTCTGTGGTGACGGGCGAGTGGCGAACTCCTCTCTGAAATCGAAGTCAAGGAGGCAGGCAGACCCTTCTTTGTTTGTTCTGTTCAAACTTCAAGCTTTCTATTTTGGGTTGAATTCTAATTTTTTTGTTCATTATACTATTATGATTTTCCGAGCTCTGATGTTGTTTTCCTTTCTCTTGCAGTTCTTTGTTGGTGGAAAATGGAAATTGAAAATGTGTAAGTGATACTTTTTTCACTTCTTAGTTCTTACAATGGTTGTCTGTCGGTGTTGGATCCCACTGATTAACTGATTTTGAGGTGAAATCAGAAATGTTTACTTCCATGGTGAAAGTTATGGAATGGGCGAATCATGAATGGCACTTGTAGTTATAATTTTCTTTTTTGCAATTTATCACTTCTTAGTTCTTACATACATTTGTCTAAACTCTACATTGACCAAGTAAAGAACTCGCCAACTGATAGGATTGAAATTGCCGTTCAGAAAGTGAGAAAGTCAGAATTGTTGGACTAGGAAGGGCGGTGCTCTCACAATTCACATGAGAGATTAGGTGGGCTATTGCTCTCAGCCAACTATCTTGATTCTTGAATTTAGAGTACTAACTTTGAAATAAATAATCCTCTAATGCATAGTATGTTGCCCTATTTCGTTTATTGGAAACTTTTATTATCCCATTCAGGCCTAATACTTTGATATTGACTTGTAGTAATTGACTAATATATTTATTTGTCATTTTAATTGGAGAAATCTCAAGTTCTTTTTTTTCCAGATTTATTAAGCTACAACACAGCTGCCTGAAATCAGAATTGAGTTGAGATGGGTCGTTCCAAAAAAGGAAGAGGAA
>JAOWBN010236699.1:0-12288 GCA_028565015.1 Pinguicula moranensis
AACAAGATGATTTTAGTCATCCAGTATACATGAAATTAACAAGAGCACAATGCTCTAGGTCACACTAAACTAACAGTTTGTAGGGAAAGAATACCATGAGAAAGGGCCCTACATGTTGAATTAAGACTGTAAACTGCAATGTTGAAATGAATAAAGTCATTAATTCTTCCTACTTGATTGAATGTTCTAATTTATGGAATGTTAGATTAGGACATGTAAATTACAATAAATTGCGTAAACTTGTGAACTTGGAATTGATTCCAAGGTTTAAATAGACTTAACAAAAGCGTGAAGTCTGCATTGAAATAAAGATGGCTAAAATGCCTTTTCATTCGGTGGAAAAATCTACGATCCCTCTTGAGTTAATTCATACTGATATATATGATTTAAAGCTTGTGCAAATAAGAGGAGGTTAAAAAGTATTTCATTACTTTTATTGATGACTGGACAAGGTACTGTGTAGTATATATTTTGAAGAGCAAACACAAAGACAAAGACATATAGGCTCTTAAAAGTATAAGAATGAAGCTGAAATAAAAACGTAGTGCAAGAATCAAGATGATTCGAAGTGATAGAGGGGGAGAATATGTCTCTCCTTTTGAAGAGCGGAGTGCCGAATTTGGCAAAATCCACAAGACCAGAACACCTTACTCAACTCAATTTAATGGTGTTGCTGAATGCAAAAATCGCACTCTTAAAGAGATGATGAATTCTATGTTGATAAGTTCTGGATTACCCCAAAACTTGTGGGGGAAGACCATTCTTTCAGAAAACTACATTCTTAACAAGATTTCTCATAAGACAAGGGATAGACATGGGCGGTTCGGTTGGCGGTTACCGAACCGCCAATTTTTTGTCGGTTGCCGATTTGTAAAAATGCAAACCTTAACCTAACCTTGAATATCCGGTTTTGCCTGGTCCGGTTTCCTCCAGCTGGCGGTTCGGTTGCAGAAAACCTCCGATTCGGTTGATGGTTATGGTTCATGCCAGTTTCGGACGGTTTCATGACAGTTCCTACACGGTTTAAATCCGATTCAAACCTTCGGCGTAACCGAGTTTTTTTTTGACTCTTTTAAAGAAAAAATTTACTTTTATTTTTTTTAGAAAAAATAATTTTTTTATATTTTTCATATAAATCTATACAAAAACAATTATATTTTTAAGTTCCATAAACGAATAAACTTATAATAATAAACATATTAATATACAAATATTATTTACATATAAGTACATAATAATTTATAAATTAAAATATAAATAAAATTACATTGACCATATAAATGGAGTCACATTCACATTTATAACAATAATACAGATAAATGTACATTAGCATTTATATTTACAATTTAAATTAATTTATATTTATAATATAATTAAAAAAATTAAAAATTAAAAAAAAGGGAGGAGAATGGCTTAAATTCAACTATAAATGAATTTGATAAAAGGGTTTGAAAAGTTATAAAGTTAAAAATTCATATTTGTAAAACTTTTATAATTTATAAATTTTAAGATTTTAGATTTTTTAGAGTTTGAAAAGTTATAATACTTAGTTTGTGTTTAGGTTTTTAGGTTTTAGGGTTTGAAAAGTTATAAAACTTATAAAAATTATACAATTTAAAAGCTTAAACTTATATAACTTATAAAATTATATAAATTGTATAACTTTTATAATTTATAAACTTATAAGTTTTGGATTTTAAGATTTTTAGTTTTTTCATAATTTTTAGGGTTTTAGAGTTTTTAGAATTTGAAAAGTTATAAAACTTAATAACTTATAAAATTTAATAGTTTATATAGGTTAAATTATATAACTTGTAAAACTAAAAGGGATAGGATCCGTGGACACATAAATTGACACATAAGTATACACATATTCCTTAAAAATCTAAATTTAGGGTCCGTAGGGTTTAGATATTTAGATATTTAGGTCGTCGAATATAGATTTTAGGTTTTAGGGTTTACAATTTAGGATTTTTAGGGTCACTGATTCGTACTAAATACCGAGCTAAGGAATCCCCTTTTAGAGTCATAAACCCTAAAACCTATTAATACTAAGCCCAAAACCGTAAAAATACTAAATTGTAAATTTTAAACCCTAAAATTTATATTCGACGACCTAAAAATTTAAATATCTAAACCCTAAACTTCAAACCCTAAACCTACGGATCCTAAATTTAAATTTTTAAGGAATATGTATATAATTATGTGTCCATAGATCCTATCCCAAACTAAAAAAATTTGATTTTTTTTTTAACTTATAAAATGTAAAAGTTAAATTTGTATATTTTATAAACTTATATACGACGGTTATATTTACCCCTAGCTTTACAACTAAATTAACAATAAATCATATCCATTCATTCGTAATAAGATCAACGGATGAAAAGGCAGAAGATTGGCTCCCGTCTTTTCTTCAACATTCAGAATTCACTATCGATTGGAGCCCAACTAAGAAAGTTTTTGATCCGACTCTCCAGTGTTTCTTCCATCGAATTTCTGAAGGCTTTTTGTACTTCTTCAGAATCAGCGTCGCAGGTATCGACCCGGGAGGAAAAAACGATACAGGGACGCGATTTTCAACTGAAGAAGTACTTCTCATCAGGCGCGATTTTTTCTACGGTGAGTTTTCGAATTCGTCTCGTTCTTCTCAGGTATTTCTTGTAATGGGTATTTGAATTCACACAAAATTTCTCTTGCAATGGGTATTTGAATCCACTGCGAATTTCTCTTGCAATGGGTATTTGAATTCATGACTCCAATTGTAATTGTTTGATTCGTGTGAACATCAACTTGCAGTGGAGGAAAACTCTGTTCTTGTTAAAAAACAGAGTTTGGATTGTGCTAATGGAGTTACTAGTTCAGTACTCCTGCGAATTGTTTGGTCTAGTTCTCTTTCCTTGGTTGCCCTATTTGCTTCAAGTTGCCTTTGGAGTTACTGTTTTATTTTTGTGGTTCTTCTCCAGACCATTTTGAAGGTTTGGGATTGTGATAAACTTCTTAAATGTATATGTTGAAGATGGTTTTCCTCCAATAATTATAACCTTGTATCACTTGTTTTTTCTTTGCATCCAAGTTATCTAAATTTCCTCTTCAACATAATTACAGAAGAATCGATAAAGTGTTGTCCTTGTGTCATTGATCTTTGTCCTATCGTGTGCTTCAAGTTACTGGTCCAAGCACGAGAAATGTTAAAGATTCCGTTGTTCGATGTCTATCCGGCTCTCCCTTCTGCACATAACTGTATCTTCTTGCTTAAACTCTTTGTATATATCTGAGCAACTTTTTTTCTGTTGGTGTAGACAGAAGCAACTTAGCCAGAATCTGTTTTTTGTGTTGGCGCAGGAAGAAACAGCTTAGCCAGAATCTTTTTTTTTTGTGTGTTGGTGCAGACAGAAGCAGCTAAGCCATAATCATTTTTTTTTTTTCTGTTTTGGTGCATACAGAAATCAGGGCCTCTTCCATTGCACTTGTTGGTGATTCTTTGGAGAAGCATCCGGTAGGATCATTACGTGAGTGGCACTGGTGATGATGTTTATTATCAAGCTGATCCGAATTGATTTGATCTCTCAGAAACATAGTTGTTTTAATCGCAAGAGAACAAAGGATATTGGCAAAATTTGATTTATTTTCCTTCAATGTAGTAGAGTTTAGATACACTAGATGACAACATACAGTTGATGTGTAACTTTTCAAGAATTTAGTTGCATTGAGAGAACTTACAATTACAAAATCTGCTTCAATAAAAAGGCAACTAAGGAAATTTTATCCTATGAACTATAAATTCAGCCGAACTTAATACAAGAGAACAGGCTTCAGAAGTTTTACAGAGTTGATAATTAAGATAAAGGTTTATTCCGCATCAACGCTCAGTAGTGAACAAAATTAACAGCATTCATGGATGACAATATACGCGATTTATATTTCTGTATGCCGGCAAAATTAACAGCCTTCATGAATGACAATATGCGTGATTTATCTTTCTGTATGCCGGCAAAATTAACAGCCTTCATCTAATGCCTCATTCTAAAACCCATCCATGTTTGCTCTTCATGTTGGGAAGCTTGAACTGGGACCAATTCCAACTTAACTAAAACCCATCTCAAATTTCTCGAAGTGTATTGCCTGATCATATTCATGCTGCAAAAAGATTATGCAACATTATCACTACGACCAGTGGTATTTATCCCTGCAAAAAATGTATTTCGGTTGTATACCGGCACCCATGAAGCACGAATTTCATAAAGCTGTAAAAGCCATTCATTTCCTTCTAAATTATACGTTGTCATCATATTCTTCCATTGTTTTTCGAAAGCATTCTCGGTGTAGGTATGATGAAGACATTTTCATTGCCTTTTTGAACGTGGATTTCTTGTAATACACATGCGACAATTTTTCAACAAATTTCTTCTTGATATGCCAAAGGCACAAACGATGTCAACTGTTAGGAATTTTTTTTGCAATGGCTTCCTTCATTGCTAAGTCCTGATCAGTAATAATGAAAATCGGAGGCTTTCCTCCCACAGCTTCCAACCACGTCTCAAATAATCACAAAAAGCTTTCATCTGTCTCGTCTTGTAAAAAATCACATCAACACTGTATAGATTGATAATGATGATTTAACCCAGTAAATGGAGCAAAATGCATGTCGTACTTATTTGTGCGATATGTCGTATCAAATGCAATTACGTCCCCAAAGTACTGATATGATAAGCGTGATCTAGCATCCACCCAGAAGAAGTTGGTTGCTTTACCATTATCATCACATTGCATTGAATAATAAACTGGGGATTCTCTGCTTGCTTTTTCCTAAAATAAGTTAAGACAGTATGCGCATCACCCATCTCTAGCTCCTTGTGCCTCACATCTTTCAAGTGATTATAACAATCTCGTTTATCAAAACCTATAGTGGCAACACCAAATATAGACGGGAGTTTTGCGACTCGCAAATTTTCTTTATGAAATGCTTCCGTTAAATCCTTAACCACTCTTGGCATATGTCTGTTGGACTTCATCTTCATTCGCTTGCATGGGATAACTGGTTTATGATTATGATCATCGTTGAATACCGTTACCTTCTACTTCAAACTATATCTATCTAACATGATCCGAAAATTTGCGGGACAACCAATTCTGAGGGTCGACCCAGTTCTTTTTCTCTTGTTTCTCCCATCCTGTTTCTCAATACTTGGCATCTCTTTATCAATTCCCATGCCATTTATGGTAGGGCCATTTGGTTCATGCTTTCCTTCATGCACGCACACATAAGATCTGCCAGTGATCTCATTGGAGCGTTGATTGTTCTTAGATGAAGATCTTATGCGTGTCCAAAATCGTTGATGTCTACCGTACTCTTCGTAATATTTACCCGCTTCTTCCAAAGTGTCAAAAAACATCCCCTCATATGGTTTTTCTAAGTTTTTCGATGAACTCAATTCAGCAGAGTTCATTTCAACACCTTGACTAACTGGCAATGTATCATCCTCCGCAGTGTCTGCATTGTCTAGTTCATTGACAATAGGTGGCTGCATTGTCTAATTTGAGGAATAAAACCTGACGATGGCCTGTAACAGTGGAAGCAAAAATTAGTTACATACTTGCATAGAGAATTTGCATACTTGCACAGTGTATTTTTGTGGAAACTGACACACATCGAATGTTTTCATCTAAGAAATTACACAACCGTTAATCTGTTAAAAGGACCAAACACATATCGAACGAACGGTACAGCAACAGGAAAATTATGTTGAAGAGGAAATTCAGATAACTTGGATGCAAAGAAAAAACAAGTGATACAAGGTCATAGTTATTGGAGGAAAACCATCTTCAACATATACATTTAAGAAGTTTATCACAATCCCAAACCTTCAAAATGGTCTGGAGCAGGACCACAAAAATAAAACAGTAACTCCATTCGCAACTGAGCACAATCCACATGTTTTTTTTTAACAAGAACAGAGTTTTCGATACTTCACGAGAAATATTCGACACTGAATTAGAAAAAAAAATAATAACCGATTAAATGCTTGAATTTAATCAGCTACTATGCATCATATACTCATTGCAATCACTCCACTCAAGGCGTTCATCAAAGTCATATCGAAGGGGATCGGTAACTTGAAGCAAATAGGGCAACCAAGCAAAAAGACAACAATTAGAGAACTAGACCAAACAATTCGCAGGAGTACTGAACTAGTAACTCCATTAGCACAATCCAAACTCTGTTTTTTTAACAAGAACAGAGTTTTCCTCCACTGCAAGTGATGTTCACACGAATCTAACAATTACAATTGGAGTCATGAATTCAAATACCCATTGCAAGAGAAATTCACAGTGGATTCAAATACCCATTGTAAGCGAAATTTTGTGTGAATTCAAATACCCATTACAAGAAATACCTTAGAAGACCGAGACGAATTCGAAAACTCACAGTAGAAAAAATCGTGCCTGATGAGGTGTACTTCTTCAGTTGAAAATCGCGTCCCTGATATCGTTTTTTCCTCCCGGGTCGATGCCTGTGACGCTGATTCTGAAGAAGTACAAAAAGCCTTCAGAAATTCGATGGAAGAAATATTTTTTTTGATAGGTCGATGGAAGAAATACTGGAGAGTCGGATCAAAAACTTTCTTAGTTGGGCTCCAATCGATAGTGAATACTGAAAGTTGAAGAAAAGACGGGGAGTCAATCTTCTGCCTTTTCATCCGTTGATCTTATTACGAATGAATGGATATGATTTATTGTTAATTTAGTTGTATTGTAAAGCTAGGGATAAATATAACATGTCCCACTTGTATAAACATATATAAAATTGTATGATCTTTATATTTATATAAATTAAAAATATACATGTTATATAAGTTTCTAACTTTTAAGTTTTTATAAGTTAAAAAAGTTTACAAGTTACTAAGTTTTTTCTTATATTTTATAAATTATATAAGTTGTAACTTGTACAAGATTTTAAGTTTTATAAGTTAAAAAAGTTAATAAGTTAAAAGTAATAAACTTTTAAACTTTTATAAGTTTATAATTTTTATAACTTTTTAAATCCTAAAAATCCTAAACCCTAAAACCTAAACCCTAAAATACAAAAAACATTTTTAAAAAAAAAGTCAAAAAAATTCAAAAAAATCTGACAACTTTTCGGGTAGTTTTCTGGCGGTAAACCGCCGGAAAAGTGGCCAATTTTTTTGTTTTGATTTTTTTTTTAATTTTTCGGCGAAAAATCGCCGTTTGACTCGCCAAAACTATATTTTATTTTTTGAAAAATATTCCGGCCGGTTGAAACCTCCGAAAATCGACGGTTTTTAATGTTTTTGATTTTTTTTATTCAAACCTCCGGTTTGTGAAACTTCCGGTTTGCGAAACGGTTGTTGAAAACCTCCGGTTCAGAACGATACGAAAACCGACGATTAGTCGATTTTCGGTTGAAAATGCCCATGTCTAATCTTCTCCGGGAAACAGGACTCAAGCAAAATTAATAGTCAACTCTAGAACTAGACTGCCTTCAAGTCGCGAGGCGAGCGGCTCATTTACTCATTTCCTTAATGAGCCGCTCCTCATCAAGGATATCTATGTTGTTTAACAACCTTCCTTTTCAACTTCTTCAACTACTTTCCTTTTTGCAACTCCATAAAGCTAACGAATGGAAAACAATGAAACAAGTTTCTCAAACCCGCAGCTTCCTCACCTTCTTGCTGGTTCCCATGGTGGTGTCTCCATCAATCCAGACGCTTCAAGTAGGTGCTGAACAAATCCTCCGTCTGTGGAACTCCATCAGTTTCACCTCACCCCAGTTGATCTATTACTCATTGTCCCTTGTCATTGGTTTATTAGCTTCTTTTCTCATAACCAGGCTACGGCCGGTGTACCTCGTGGACTATGCTCTGTTCAAACCTCCACGCAGCTTGCGGAGCTCGACTGCAAAGTTCATCGAGCATACAAACCTATTGTTGGCCCATGAGCCAAAGAGTGCGCGATTCCAGGTCAAAATCTTGGAGCGGTCAGGCCTTGGTGAAGAAACATGCGGCCCCCCAGCCATGCATTTTATCCCACTGGCAATTTCAATGAAGGGGGCCATAGAAGAAGCAGAGCTTGTGATCTTTTCTTGCATGGATTCCCTTCTGCAGAAAACAGGGCTCAAGCCAAAAGACGTGGATATATTGGTTATTAACTGCACCTGTTTTTGTCCATCTCCATCTCTCACGGCAATGGTAATTAATAAGTATAGGATGAGGACCAACATCAAGAGCTTCAACCTGTCGGGGATGGGGTGCAGTGCCGGCCTGATATCAATCAGTTTGGCGAAGGATCTTCTCCAAGTGCACCCCAACATGAACGCAGTGGTTATAGTCGTTGAAATTCTCAGCATAAACGGATACTTGGGGAAAGAAAGAGCCATGCTCCTCCCTAATTGTTTGTTCAGGATAGGTGGCTCTGCCATTCTCTTGTCCAACTATCGGGCAGACCGCCACCGGGCAAAATACACACTGGCCCATGTTGTGAGAACACATAAGGGAGCTGATGATAAAGCCTTCAACTGCATAGTTCAACAAGAAGATCCAGAAGGATACTTGGGCACTAAATTAAGCATTGATCTCATGACAGTTGCGAGTGAGGCTTTGAAGTCCAATATCACTACAATTGCCCCACTTGTTCTTCCAGCTGCGGAGCAAATTCGATTTGCTTTATCACTCATCCGAAGAAAGCTATTCAGTTCAAAGCTGAAGCCGTATATTCCAGACTTTAAACAGGCATTTGAACACTTTTGTATTCACGCCGGCGGCAGGGCGGTGATTGACGAGCTGCAGAAGAGCCTGAATCTGACGGATGAGAATGTGGAGGCATCCAGAATGTCTCTGCATAGATTTGGGAATACGTCATCGTCCTCACTGTGGTATGAACTGAATTACATCGAGTCCAAGGGAAAGATGAAGAGAGGGGATCGGGTTTGGCAAATTGGAGTTGGAAGCGGATTCAAATGCAACAGCGCCGTCTGGAAATGCAACCGGACCATCCAAACACCGGTGGAAGGGCCCTGGGAAGATTGCATTCAAAAGTATCCTGTTAGCATCCCGTTAGTTATCAGCAATTAACTATTTATAGTTTTCACAAATAAAAAAAAAAACTATCTATACTTCAGGAAAATCCATCGATTAGTCTCAAGTACAATTGGAAAATTGCCAATTCATCACCGTAGAAAATATAGAAACGCGTCTCCATATTTAAAAAAATCATATCTACCATCTATGTAGGGACTTGCTCAAAAAAATTATCAAATTATTTGGAAATTGGATTTCTGCAAATAACAGAACCAAATACCACTTAAAATAGCCGAGAATCAAGCTCACCAAGCTTGAAGTCAGGTATTCGGAGCCCCCACCCCATCCCCACCACTCTTTCTGTGGACCCTTAAAAACACAATCAAATCTTAGTACTCCCTGTCTAAACACAATCAAACTTGACGCCTAAAACAGAAAGGACATGAATCAAAATCCTTGAACGCATGATTCACTTCTAATACATAGTTTCTTGAGAAAAACTTACCATCATTGAAAACCCTAAACAGCCGAAAAGACATGAATCAAATCCATAGAGCAGGAAACAACAAGAGCTTCTTAAATAGGCATACTCGGAGGAAACCAATAATTATTGCCGGGCGACGGCGGCTCCACTCATGACGGTGGCTAGCGTGCGTCACGTGCGATGGATGAAGAGCTGCGGCCGGCGAAATCTCTTTTCTGTTTATGAATATGAGAATCGGACGCGACGGGAAAAGCCTCTTGTTCACAAAGAAACATTTTCCAATTGGGCTTCATAATTGGGCCAATTGACTTCTGTTCAGTGGATTATTGTCATGGAAATATTTTCGGATTATTTTAATAGACGGTAATACTGATTTTGCGATAGCAGAACATAATTCAAATCCGTACCGGTACCCCGCAAATTAACCACCCCTAATCTCAAGTGACATTATTTTTGCATTGATAGCGTGATGGAACACCTTCATTCCTCAATATAAATTAAAAAATATCATGATAATTTGGTAGATCAAAATTCTGTAGAATAACGAAATTAACAAATTTAATAAATCTGCGCCAAAACTAATTTTTTTTAAGATAAGTTTAAAACTAAGAATTTAACTACATAAAAAGAATATATTGACAATGCATAAAATCAAAAATAAGTTCCAACAAGCAATTCCCGAATTCATTAGACCTTCCCCGACAACTGACTTCATTTAAAGGCCATTTCAGATCATTTTTCTAGCATTATTTATTTCACTCCAAAATCAACCCATTTCAACCTCGACCTATACGAAAATTTTGGACCCACATCATCAGTTGATATGTGTTCATATATTTTAAATTATCATTTATTGCATATTAGAATATATATATATATATACATATATCCCACGCAAAGGTTATGAATAATAATATAAACAACTTATAAGATATTGTGGGCTTACAATCCATTACCATGGCACTAAGATTTTTATGAGAATAATTAGCATTCAATTATAAGTTAGTTTATATTATTATTCATAAGTCGCGTGGAATATATATTCCAATACTCCTCTCAAGTCTCAACATAGCTCATATTCAATTGTAAGCTAACATATATGCGCACACTGAGGGTCTATGCCCGTTTACTGTTGAATTCAGGCTCGGGCCCAGAATCTACTAAATTTAACATTGCATTCAATTACATAAATATTTGTATTATATTTATATATATATATATATATATATTAATTTTTAATAATAATGAATTAAAATCAATCATAAAATAGTCAACAATGGTTGAATAATTTAAGATATTCTACTATGCCTAAATACCACGACAATAATATTAAATAACCCATATACGGTTATAGATCATTAGAAATATAACTTATACAATATTTTCAACCCCACTAAATGACAACAAATGCTAAAATAGTATAAAAGTTATAACCAATCCAACCAAACCAACACCGCTGTTAAAGTAACTTTAACCAGTATATTCACAACTAAGTTGGGGTCTGGAGGGTCTGATGTACGCTGTCTTACCCTTATAATTATACAAAAAAAGCCGTTTCCATTTTACGACCCAGGCAGGTATCGATCCCTGGAACTAATAGTTGTGAGATTTAGTTGCTCACCAGTTGAGACCAACACCTCTGTTACACACCATAATACAAAGATTAAGAGTGTTACCGCTTTCCAGTAAAGACAATTATGCAAAGTGACGGCTTGTTCTGCATTGAAGTTCTGCTTACTAAAGCAACAATCTCTCCTTTAAAATCCGCAGTGATCCCAAACTTAAAAGTCTAACTACTCCAGCGAATTTTACATGAAAATCTATAGGGATCGGTGATTTGGTAAAAGATAAAGTAGGTGGTGATCAACTTTTATTTATTGGCATTGAATTTTACAGCACAACATAGAAGTAGACTAGGGTTTGGTAATATTGAGACAACATGAACACAGACAAATCCAGTTCAATAAATTTTCTTGGGGTCCTTCCTTCTAGAGCCTAGTTTCTGAGGATACCAGATCTTATAATGGACAATAGACGTGAATCTAGTAACTAATTATTTCCCCACCTAGGCCCCAACAGAACGCTTAGCCATCTAATTATAAAGAACTATGAATTATGTTGTCCGGCAACAAACTCAAAAGCAATATTAGTACCAAGAAATATGACCAAGCAACCCTGTAATATGAACCCAACTGTACTATTCCTCTCCTCCTATCCACACTCCTTCAAAAGCAAGTTAAAGCATTTCGACTAGTGCATTAACTTAGTCTATGCAGCGGCATGGGTAGGCCGTAGGCAGTTAATACTCCACGATGCAACTAAAAATTACTTAAACTCTCAAGGCGAGCGGCTCGTTACTTCACATAGTTGCCACCAATCTGCCTTTACTATTTTCCCACTATTTGGATTTTTCCTATTTCCCTTGCACAAATTTACCCCCTACCTTATCACCATGGATTCAGTTTCAATCAAGAATTTGCACTCAAAGCTCAAGCATGCAAAACAAGGACAACAGTATATTGTAAGAAACTTCCTTTTCTTCTTGTTAGTTCCCATGGTGGTGGTGGCTCCCTCCATCCAGGCCCTGAAAACAGGGGATGCAGAAATCCTCCACCATTTCAAGAATCAGATTATATATACATCGTACCTTGTCATTGGCTTGTTTGTCTTTTTCTTCCTGTCCAAGCCCCGCGCGGTGTACCTTGTCGATTATGCTCTATTCGATCCTTCCCAAAGCTTACGTTTCCCGACATCCAAGTTCATTGAATA
>JAOWBN010236710.1:0-12288 GCA_028565015.1 Pinguicula moranensis
CTCGAAATTTATCAAAGGCAAACACCACTGCTAGCATCTCCTTCTCCGTGGTGGAGTAATTAATCTGAGCATCATTCAACACCTTGCTAGCATAATATATAGCATGATATATCTTGTTTCGCCTTTGACCGAGCACTGCCCCCACAGCATAGTCGCTTGCATCGCACATCACCTCAAAGGGGCAGCTCCAATCTGGAGTCACATTGGTACATTGCTCAACTTCTCCCTTAGTATCTTAAATGCAACCATGCATTCTTCATCAAAGTTAAAGAGCACATCCTTTTATAATAGATTGTATAGGTGTTTGGCCACTTTTGAAAAGTCTTTAATGAATCTTCTGTAGAATTCGGCGTGCCCAAGAAGCTTCTCATGCCCTTATGATTTGACGAGTAGGGTAATTTAACAATGACATCTATCTTTTCTTTATTCACCTCTATGCCACGAGAAGATATTTTGTGACCTAATACGATGCGTTCCTGCAACATGAATTGACACTTCTCCCAATTGAGAACCAAATTTACCTCTTCACATCTCTGGAGTACCCTTCCCAAGTTCCCAAGGCACAACTCAAAGGATGATCCAAAGACAGAGTAATCGTCCATAAACACCTCTATGATATCTTTCACCATTTCATTAAAGATGGTCATCATACAACTTCGAAAAGTCGCAGGTGCATTACATAAGCCAAAAGGCTTCTGCCTGAAGGCAAAAGTGCTAAAGGGATAGGTGAAAGTAGTCTTTTATTGATCTTGTGGCGCTATGGCTATCTGATCGTAGCCTGAGTATCCATCTAAGAAACAATAGAAGAGATACCCGCCTATACGATCTAAGAGCTGATCCTAGTTTTAATTTGTCAAAGAGACTAATCATAAATAACCAGGACATGAAACTCACATTCATCTACAAAAAAATCAGTCACTCATTTGTCAACTTAGGAGTATAACAATAAATTAGCCATGCGTATTTAAGTTGGAACAACAAAACATAAATTTAAATTGAAAATATAATTAAAACTTAATAATTCAGAAAACTCGCCTAAAGAAGCATTCCAATCCAAACTTTAATTCACAATCTTTAGGTGATGAGAACTTCCAAATGAAACAGAAATTTTTTATGCGGTAGCTTTTTTTTCTTTCTTTTTTCTCCTTCTTTCTTCTCCCCTCTACGTCAGCTTCTCCTCTTCACTTCCTTTCTCCTCTTTTCTTTTTTTCTTTTTTTTCTCCTTTTCTCTCCTTCTGTGGCTTTTTTTTCACGCCTAGCGTCTTTTTTTTTCTCCCGTCGTGAACAGTAATTTCTTCTCTTCCTCCACTTTCATTTTTCTCCTTCTTGAATTTCTTTACGTCAACTTTCTCTTATTTTTCTTCTTCTTCTTTGTTTATTCTCCATTTTCTCCAGTGGCTGCCCTTTCTCTTTTCTTCTACTCTGTCCGCCGCATAGCACCTTCCCCTTCTTTTTTTTTGTTTTCTTTCTTGTTTTTTCTCTCCCTCCTTTTCTTCTCCTACAGCCATTTCTTTTATACTATAAAATTAGGTATTTTTTTTGTATCCTTTGGGCTTTGGGCTTAGTAGAAATTGGCTTGTCCAATTAAAATTCTAGGCCCAAAATTCCTTTTCTTTAATGAACTTTTCTAAAAATTCATAAAACAAGTCAAATAAAAAGTAATGCCATTTTTTCAATAAAAATCACCAAAATAAGTCATTTATAATTATCAACAAATGTCAAATCTTAAGGAATAAATAGGTCTATTTGATTTGCATCAGGTTGTGGGACATCTTCAGGCATGTTTGCTTGAGGTACAACAGACATGGGAGGTAGGTTTAACAGCCAACTAAACAAATCATGATCACTTGAATGTTGTGTTGCGTAAAGTAATATTTTATTTCACAAAAATCATAGTATATATAAGAACAAGCGATGAGACACAGGATCAAAGCACTTGTACCCTTTCTTATTGTTGTCATAGCCAAGGAAGACAAACTTAATGGCACATGGTCCAAGTTTGGTACAATCTACTTTAGGGATATGGACAAAAACTGAACAACCGAACACATGAGGTTGGAGAGCCGAAATCTCAGGTATCAAAAGTAATGCCTTCACGATTTGAAGAGTTGTTTTAAGATCGAGGATTTTAGTGGGAAGTCGATATACCAAGTTGACCACCGTGGAAATAGCATGCAACCAAAATGTCTTTTGGACGTGAGACTCGAGTAGGATAGCACGAGAAATCTCTAGAATGATCCAATTTTTATGCTTAGCTACACCATTTTTTGTGGAGTATGAGCAAAGGTGGTTTGATGAATGAACCCATTATCCCAGAAGAATTGTTTCATGGGTTGGTTGACATACCCCTCTCCCCCATTATCCGACCTAAGAATCTGGATTTGGTACTTGAATTAAGTTAAGATCATAACATGGAACTCAAAGAGCCATTGTGAGACCTCATACTTATGTTTTAAGAAATAAACTCACGTCATTTGAGTGCAACATCAATGAATAAACAAAGTAATGAAAGTCTCTTGAACACGAATTAGGTCTAGGCCCCCAAACATCAGAGTGAGTTATTGAAAAAACACTAAGAGAACGAGTATTTGACACTAGGTAAGAACGGTCATGACTTTTGGCCAGAACACATGTATCACAGTGCGGTAAATTATTATTCCTACAAATATGAGGAAACAAAGGCTTGATATAACCAGTGGAAGGATGTCAAGTTGTTTGTGCCACAACCAAGCCAGCATGTTGACTGTCCCATGAGCCAACATACAAGTTTCATGTTGGGCCACCTCATTGACATAGTAAGGCCACCACATTTAGTGCCACGTCCAATGGTCTTCCCCGTTCTAATATCATGTAACAAGCAAAAACTCGGATACATCAGCGCAGCGTAATTCAACTCCTTCGTCACATGACTAATAGATAGTTACTTGCAAGACAGTGCAGGTACATATAAGCTATTAGGAAATGTAGTATTGGGAGATAATGTACTAGCGCATGCACCCTGAACTAGCGTCCAATGGTCTTCCCCGTTCTAATATCATGTAACAAGCAAAAACTCGGATACATCAGCGTAGCGTAATTCAACTCCTTTGTCACATGACTAATAGATAGTTACTTGCACGACAGTGCAGGTACATATAAGCTATTAGGAAATGTAGTATTGGGAGATAATGTACTAGCGCCTGCACCTTGAACTGGAGCAAGATGCCAATTAGTTGTCAAAATATTTGCTCTCTTAGAGACTGTTGACTTGCATATATCTCGCGGGTCATTAGTCATGGCATCAGTTGCGCCGCAATCAAATATCAAGGGTTTGGATTTAGTGATGGCAAGGGTTATGCACACTGTAGACCACAGTTTCCGAGATATCAAAGCAGCCGGGTAAAAATAAATGCAATTTTGAAATTCTGGGTGTGATTCTAATTTTTGTTGAGTCCAGGGAAAATTTTCCGCAATTTCCATCAAGTCAAGGGTTGTAACTGTAGAGATGCTAAAGTCCCAGGGTGTCTCTACAATTATAGCTAAAATCTGGGGTCCGACGTTGCATAATGTTTTTGTAGAAGGGAACCGATGCATAATCTCGAGGGACCATAAAAAAATAATCTGGAAAATAAAGGATTAGGCAGCAAGAATTTGGACTCAATCTCGTTACCTTCACTACCCAGACCGATATCGTTGATTGTATTGCCATTTGTCACTGCATTGTGCCAAATCCTTGCTATGGAAAGCTACCGCTGTTGCTGGTGGCCATGATGTTGCCCACCATGCAGGCTGCGATGATAGTGACATTGGTTTTGGTTTCTTGCTTGTTGATGCTAGGCCACCACTTGGGATACCCGTTTCTATTGAAGCATCCAACGAGTGTATGGCCGGTTTGCTGGCAATTGATGCACCAAAGCATCGATTTGTCCATCACTTCGGTATGTTAGGGTTTTGATTTGCCACGTGCCACTAGTCCACTGCCGTTTTCCAGTGATGTCTCCAAAAACTTAGCCGCAAAGATACCAATTCAAGCAACCTCTCGACGAACAATCGCGTAGGCAATCTCGGCTTAGGGCTAAGGCGAGGCCTTGAGCAACTCCCAACGGATGGAATCAATAGTTGTCTATTGATTCCTAACGAAGCTTGTTGAAGGTGGCGATATCCGGTGCGCTCGCCATTGGATTAGGTTGTCTCTTTCAATTTCATGCCAAATTCTTTGCAACGCACTTAACAGTTGCTCTAATGTGCCATCTCCTTGTTTTTGATTGCTAGTTCTGACCGTAAGGTTGTAAATTTGGAGCGTGTTGTCGCCGCTGCCATACATGTTGGCAATACCTCTCCAAACTTCATGTGCCATGGGATATTTGGCAAAATATGTCTTAAGAACACGATACATATTGTGAAAGATCCACAAGAAAACTATCAAGTCCATCTGTTCCTACTGAGGAAAGGCCGGATCTATGGCTTAAGAAGGCGTGGGAGTGTCTGTGATGTGGCTAGGGCCCTCAGACACCAATGGCCACCTTCATAAATCTAGCCCATAGGGAATAATTTTGTTCTGTGAGGTTTGCAAACGATCTCAACTGTTTGGTTGGATTTTGGCGGCTGTATATGTTTGAGCAGGTTGGAGAACCACTGAGAGATGATGTTTGATGCTTGTGGTATCCCCTCGCGGCCTATTGTTGAGGGTTGGTGCTCCGATAGCGGTCGCGATGGGCTGGTTGTCGGCATCAACAACTTCGTTGCTATCAAAAATCATGATTTATGGCAGTAGGTAATAAGTTTTGGTAAATGATGAACACTTGATCAATTTTGATCATCAATGCTCTGATACCAAGTTAAAATTGTATCGAAAGTTTGAGAATCGATTTGATATATTTCTTTGTTCTTCGTACATAGATTTATAGGATACAACGTCAGAAGACTACTGAAGCGAAGATGCGAGAGAGTCCTGATAGAGAAAAACTCAAGGGCGCCGCCAGCACCCATCCTCTTGTGGCAATCAAACGGCGACAAATGCAACAACTTCTCCAGATGACGAACAAAGTGCTGGAAATTGGATCTATCCGAAAAAGAAGGTCAGGAACACTTTGCGTGTCTATATCGTGTAGAGGTCAATCGAAAAAAGCTTTCACCTTATATCTGCCGGTTGAGAGAAATGACAGATTCTTTCCTTTTCTCTAATTTTCTGGCAACCTGCAATGAGTTGGATATGTGGCGGATTTTCTCCTGTATGGAAAAGTTTGAGATGTTTTTATTTCGAGAAATTAGATACCTCACCATGCCGGTATGGATTTGTTAGATTTGCTCCGTTGTCGGACATTGTGGCGATAGAGAAGAAATTACAGGGTTTGTGGGTTGGCTCATGCCAACTTGAGATAAAAAAAAATGCGAATTACCGTGAAAATGAGATCAAATTGAGACCACCTTACAGAACAAAATTGATGAAACAAAACGACGAATTGGGAGAAAATAGTGAACCAGAAGGATCAAAACGGGTGGAAAAATGAAGGTGGTACAACTGAAATCGCGGCCGATTGAGGCAAAGTGGTTGGAAAATTGTATGATTGTTACCCTGAATAGTGGAGTGGAAATTGCAAGCATTATAGATTTTTTGTGCAAATTGGGTTTTCAAGATTGTAAAGTTGTTCGGATTGAGGGAGGTGAGGCGCTACTTTCTGCACAATCATTATTCCTTAAAAAGCGATGGAGATGGATAGTAATATTATCTCCAAGCTAGGGATTCAGCAAGCCCGTCCATGGAGAAAATCGGGCGCTCCAAGTACTCGGGACGTTTGGGTATAGGTTTGGGGAACTCCTTTACACTGTTGGGATAATGAGATATTCACGGAGAATGCATTTAATTTTGGAAAACATAAATGTATTGTTCCGATCACCTACAAGTGGGCAGTGATGCATCGTGTGAGATTACTGATTAATGTCCAAGATACACCCTTATCAATGAAGTAGTGCGTGTTGAGTTTGAAAAAGTATCGAAGGATGAAACTGAGATAAAAGAGGAGCCTTTTTCAGTAAATGTGGTGGAGAAAATGCCACCACTTTATATCCAGCAGACTATGGTTTGGAAGAGGAAGGAGACATCTAGTTTGTTTTAAACATAAAGATGTAGTGGAGTTCAATGATTTAGAAACCTTTCCGCCTCTTCAGCAACCATCCTCACCAAATCAAAGTTTTTGTGTACTTCACAATGCTCAACAGAGGAGAGAAATTGGTGAAAATTTGCAACTGGTTCCATATCCATATGAGGATGAACCAAACTCAAACTCGACGGACTTGTCGAAAAGGAAACTAATGAAAGATCCTTTTCACCTTCATATGGAGAACTCCTCAAATTTGCCATCTATACAAATGGAGGATATCAAATTAAATCTTACCCAGATATATTCAAAATTTGGCCGGTGGTCGAAAAACTCTCGATCGGTGCGAATTTTGATTTATCTTAGCAGCAGCTTCTTCATTTTTTGGGTGAGGAACAAGAATATTTTCATAACCTAAAGGAACAATACACGAAGACTCCTATCACTACTCGAGTAGAAAACAAATATTGTGGGGGTTCGACTTACTCGTGGAGACCAAATTGACAATCATGTTCCTGAAGTAGCTAAAATTTAGAACCTTGGAAAAGATGGGAAAATGGTGCAACATCTGGAAAAAATGGAGGTGAGAGATGCTCAATCAAAGTTAATGGAGAAAGGGTCTATGGTTGTTAATGAAGTTAACATCAATTAATGTTAGAGCTTTGTCACCCAGGAAGAAAGGCTGCGATTAGAGATATTATTCGACAATCCAAGGTGAATTTTTTTTATGTCTATAGGAAACTAAACATTCAGATCTAGGTCGTCCACAAGCCGAGCGCGTCAGTTGTACAATATGGGGGCCTGCTGTCGGTTTGGGACTCTGACTTATTTTATATGATCTATATTTCTTCTTATATGAATATTCTTGTGGTGGATGATCGTTGGACGACATCATCGGAAATTCTTTTGATAATTAATGTATGCTTTCTGTTGGATTCGCAAGAGAAGACAGACGTATGGAATCACATCTCAACTATTATTTCTACTAGTTCGACTCAAAATATTTGTATTGCAGAAGATTTTAATACGATCCACTTCCCCGAGGAACTTGTGAACTTTCAGAGCACTCCGACTTCGAATATGCTAGATTTCAATGATTTTATTTTGGAAAATCAGTTGGTGGACCTTCCTCTTCTCTGTCATCACTATACATGGCTTAATGGGCATGGAACTAGTGCGGGTCGCATTGATCATATATTATTATCCGAGAAATGGTTGGAGTTATGGCCAAAACTGCAACAGACAGCTTTTGAGTGAAGTATATCGGATCATAAACTTATATTATTACACCAAGTCTCCCAAAATTGGGGTCCCAAGCCATTTATGATGCTGGACTACTGGAGCACACACCCTGAATTCTCAGATTTTGTGAAACGAGTGTGTTCCTCGATGGTTTAGTTTGGAAGCAAGGCGTATATATTATTCTGCAAATTAAAGGGGCTGCGGCAGGAACTCAAATGGTGGAACAACTATGTTTTTGGTAGGAAGATTGAGACATTCCAACAAAAATTGTATGCTCTTGACATTGCGGAGGTTTGGGCGCTAAGCTCGAAGGAAATTGCTTGTCGAAAAGACAACACTATTATATCAAAAATCTAGATCGCGATGGATTAAGGAAGGAGATGAAAATACTCTATATGTCCATGCTAGGGTCAAAAGTCAGAGACTGCGTAATGGTACACAAGGCCTGCTGCTGAATGGGGTGTGGACAATGACTAGTTGTGATAAAATCGAAGGTTCATGATTATTTTAAAAATAACTTTGCTAAACCAGATATTTGTAGACCGAGACTTTTACTTGAATGTGACAATTGCATATCAACTGCTGAAAATGAGTCCCTAATCGCTCCTTTTTCTGATAAGGAGATATATGATACGACCATCGTGCGCTGGTCAGAAAAGTCATAGACCTAATGGAATTAACTCTCATTTTATCCACTCCAATTGGGAGCTTCTAAAGGAATATTATACCGCATTCTTACAAGAATAGTTTCTAGTTACCTGAACCTCACATTTATTATTTTGGCAGCAAAGCGTGCATCTCCTATTAAACTTAATCATTTTAGACTTATTTCTTTAATTTGGCGCATGCATAAAATATTGTCCAAATTGTTGGCAAACCGGTTCAGAAAAGTGATTGACAAAATTATTTCTCCTCAATAGCTAGCATTTATCAGGGGTCGCCAAATCCAGAATGGCATAGTTTTGGCTAATGAATTGTTGCACTATGCTATGAGCTCGCGGATCAGGGGTGTGTTTCTAAAAGTCAATTTTGCTAAGGCATATGATTCCATGAATTGGAGTTTCTTATTTCATATACTACATAAAATGATTTTCTCTAAATGGTGGATAAACATGATTAAGGCTTGTCTGACATCTTCATCGGCGGCGGTTATGTTAAATGGAGCAAGTTCAGGGAGATTTGAGATGAACATGGCCTCCATCAGGGGGGCCCACTTTCTCCTTTTCTTTTCCTTGTTGTGACCGAGGGACTAAACATGATGATTAAGAAAGCGGTCGAAATTGGAAGGTTGAAAGGTATTACATGTGGATCCACGACGTTTACTCATTCCCTATACACAAATGACACTTTATTCTTTGGGGAAGGTACGATGCAAAATGTAAAGGTCATGAAAGGAATATTGAGCTTGTATGAGTTGGTGTCCGGGCTCACCATAAATTTTAGTAATAGCAATATTCTTGGTATCAATCTAGAACAGCATGTAGCGAAAGAATTCACGGCACACTTTCATTGTTCATTGATGTCGTTACCGATTGATTATTTGAGAATTTTGGTTGGCTATAATTCATGTCGTGTACGAACTTGGGAGAAGCTACAACAATCTATGAAGCGACAAATACGTTCTTGGGAGAACTTATACCTATCGTTGGGGAGGAAAATAACATTAGTTAAGAGCATGTTGTGCAGTAAGCCGATACATTAATAGTCTTTGTATCGTGCACCAAAATCTGTGCTGGCTGAAATGGAGAAAATGTGTAGATGGTTCATTTGGTCATTTAGAATATAGATCTATTTATTGGATCAGTTGGGATGTGATATGCCAATGAAAAAAAATGGTGGACTTGGTATGATGAACTTAAATGTGTTTAATGTTGCTCTGCGTGCAAAATTGAAAGATCTTATCCGAACTAAATACTTCTCCTCTCGTCAGGTGATTGAGGACTGGGAAGGCATGCCAATCCCAAGGAGTGCATCAAAATGATGGGCGGCTGTATGTTTGGTATGTGCGTCTTCATGGTTCAATGTCCAGCTACAATGATAGGTCTTTTCAGGTGACAGTACTCTGTTTTGGAAAGATGCATGGTTATACGACTGTCCTTTATCCATACTTCATCGTAGACTGTACCTTGTTGCGGAGGATAAATGGAGTACAATAGATGCTAAGTCGTTAATCATGCATGGGTGTTGAATTGGCAATGGCGTTGTGTTGTCAGAAGTGTTGCAGAATCAGGCTCCTCTTCCAGGTAACGATCAACTGGAAAATATTCTGTACACAACGAAAATGCAGTAGAGACAGCATATGAACTTGGAGCATACAAGTCATGCTACATATATTGTGATCTAGGGAAATAGGTCTCCTTATCGCGTTCAGGTATTCTACTGGCGCTTGATTCAACATCGTATTCCATCGGTTGAAAATTTGCTCATTTGAGGAATCGATCTGCCTATGAAGGAGAGGCTTTGTAACTTCGGCGCGAAGGCTATGAATAGTGTGTGTCACACATTTTTCACTTGCGAAGAAATCTATGTGTTGTGGTCGGAGACATATGCATGGTTGAGTATTTTCCAGGTTGGTTGGAATGTACCGCTTGAATATTTTGGGGCACATATGGGACTTTGTAGCGGTTTCAAATGGCATGATATATGGCGTTCAATATGGCACTGCACTGTTTGGTATATTTGGAAAGCACGTAACATGTCACAATTTCAGCTGATTTCCTTCAACTGCAAAAAAACCAAGGAGTTGATTCAGGTCTAATTATGGTATTGGCACACCGCATATGTTCTGACACCAGCGGGAATATCTATTTCGTATTGGCTTCGGAATCCTCGATTGTGTATCAGTATTTTTAAACCTCTATGAGTTGTTGATAGTGTAGGTGAAGAGGTATTGTTCGTAAGAGGAAGCCCTTTTTGTATAATGTATTATCTTTGTTCAATGAAATTTTAACTTACTAAAAAAAATGCATACAAGGTGACAAATCATGTGGATAGAGGGAATCATGGAATAAGGTATGATCTCTTAAATCTAGGGATCACTTCCTTTAATGTATATCGTGATCTCGCCTTAGTCTATCAACTATGCTAACATAGTTTCCCTGATCAATTTTTTCATTATGTTTAATGGAACCTTGATGTTGATAGTTTGCAGAGTGATTTTAGTTAGTAATTTTAGTTCCTGGGTTAAACAAAATTCTTGAGGGAAAATTAGTTATTTAGGCTAACCTAAATAGCCTCAATTGGTTCATCTTACATTTAGGCTTCAACTCATCGTGATACGAAGAAACTAAGTTTATCTTGAAGGAAAATGACCCCAACGGGTTGCCCCAGTGGTCTAGAAAATCTCCACACTTTTTCATATATCGGGAGATTGTGGGTTTGATCCCCACTAGGAACACGAAGTTGGGGCCAGACTCCGATTTCATGACTGTGGCTTGGCCGGCCAGTCGTTTGCCCGATCTGCCCGGAGAGTCGTACGGGTAGGTCCCTGTGGACTAGTCGATAAATAGTAGGATACCACCGGTCATCCAAAAAAATTTTATCTTGGAAGAAGGTTTGGCTTCGCTTGGTTCTCTAAACATGATGAAACCGCACTTATCAAGCGTCTTCATAGAGTAAAGGTTGAAGATCAGTACCTATAGGTCAACAGGACGAAATATAAGAAAAAACGTCACAAACCAAGCAAAGCTCCATAGACGCCAGGTAGTGAAACCAAGTGACAACCTCCATGAGAGGATTTTTCAACGATTTTTCTCGAAGAGTCGCCTTCCACTATAATATATAGACAGCAAAATAAGCTAATCTACATTTTGTTGCTTGGCCTTTGTAGGTGCCCTTTAAGGGTTGTGTAAGGTTGGCCACTTAGTGTTTGGAGGGATCACTGGCAGATTGGCCATTTGGTGTTGCAGGCTTTGGTGCAGTCAGAAATGGTTGGTGGAGCAACAACTACATCAATGCGAATGCCCCCCACCTCGCAAGTTGGACATGGATTGAGGATTATGTGAAGTTCGGACAAAAATTACACGGAATAAAAACATAAAGTAAAGCAAGAAAATAAGGAGTGAAAAAGAATGGTGGTTTAACCAGGAGAGAAGGCGAGGGAATTGAGAAGAAAAGGAGTGAGTGAGAAAGGCCTCATGCTGACGTCACTCCAGCTGACCAGCAAGGGTAATTCAAATAACTAAAATGTAAATAAATAATTAAAATTAATAACTGAAATAAAATGCCTTATCTCGACGTCGTGACGTCGCCGTCAAGGAGCGGTATAGACTGACCAATGAGGGCAACAAATGAAATACCTAAAATTTAAATAAATGATTGAAAAGAAAGAATTGAAATTTAAGTAAAGGACTGATAAATAACATTTTTTTGTGTCCAAGAAAAAGTTAGCCCGGCTCCAAGAAAGATGCCCAAAATGGAGAGATATCCCAACAAAAGAAATTTATAAGCCCCGGTGAAGACTTGGCCTAATTAAAGAATGTGGCCCATAACAAAATCTAGTGCCATAAATCAGCCCAACAAGATTAATTTTCCAGCAAAAGCAAGCCCAAGACATTTTGGCAGAACTAGCCCAACAAGTATATGACAAACTGCATAGTTTGCATTGAAGAATTGCTTTTTATTCACTTGTTTTTGTTCGTCTTTACATTGTGATTTATACACGTATAATAGAACTAGACCATTCTAACATTAAATGCTCTTCCATGAGTCTTGAATTTCCTACTCTTCAACTGTGCTAATAGTGGCCAAAACAATGATCAGTCGTTCACTACTATTAACACACGTGTACATTAATCATCAGACATTAAATACAGTTAACACTTTCCCTCAAGTTGGACAGTAGGATCTTTAATCCTTAACTTGTGAATAACTTCAATAAATGCTCGTTCACCACTGTGGTAGAATTAGTAGTACTCTGTCTCCAAGAAGTCACAATCCATGGTGATGTAGGTGCAACGGTGGGTGGTAA
>JAOWBN010236732.1:0-12287 GCA_028565015.1 Pinguicula moranensis
TGGGAGTTAGAATAAATTCCCGTTTATCTACTTGTATCCATATGGGGAGGAAAAAAACGTCTGTACTCAGCTACAAATACACCCCCCATATTTGGACTGGATAACCAAATTCAAGACATATTTAGGGTTAATTATGTAATTATACGTTAATTACTAAACACTAATTCCTCACTATAAATAGGGTATTCAGTACGACTTTTTACTTACTCCAGAATTCTTATTCTCACGTGTTAAGACCTAGAAACATATATATATTTTTTCTCAAATTGGTGCCTTATCATATATATAGTTTTTTTATTCATGATATAATCGACCAGATAATTACAGTTCTATACGCTTTCGCATTCAAAAGTATGATTCGTTTGTATTTAGTTTAACTATTAGATCCGTTCTAATTAGTCCTATAGTTCAGAATGCACTACTTTCGTTGCCAATTTTTTTTTTTCTAAAATTATTTAGTCATCGGCATTTTTTTTGGATAAATACCAAACCAAAACTGGTTACAAGAGAACAAGTATCTTCCAAAGTATCCCCACTTCCCTGCCTAATTTTGAGGTGTATATCACTCACTCCAATCCTCGCAATGAATTTAATTGACATGAAAATCATCATATGTGGGTGGCTGTGAAGTGGAGCGTTTAGACTTCCTTCATTTACCCGCCATTCTTCTTAGCTGGATTTTAGCGTCTGTATCGTAAGCTTTTATAATCCTCATTTTAAAGGGTTGATCCTCCTCAACTTTCGATCCGGCTTTGGGGTCCTTCTGAGGGCTGGCCGTTTGTCATGGGCTAAGTTTATACCGGCATCCGCATAAAAAGGTCTTCTTCTTTCAGCCCACAATTGGCAACTTTTGTTGCAATTGCTTGATCGACGCATATGGAAAATTTTGTTTTGTTGCATATGCAGCAAGGGTTTTTGAAGGTATGGTTGAACAAGACACTGTTTCTTGGAACTCATTTCTGGATGCGGATGCTAAAAGCGAGAAGTGAGAACCTTGCAAATTTAACTTGAGTGAATTTGTTTTTATGTAGTCAATGTGTGACATTGAGCATTTGCAGAATTATGGAGGTTGACAGACTTCCATTAATTCTAGCTTGCTTTTCTTACACGATAAAATGAGCATTTATAGCTAAATTGTGAGATCTTGGCTTGTATTGTTTTGTAGATTTTCTGGACAAATATCTGCCTGATTTTATGGAGCAGTTTGTTGAGTGACAACCACCTAATTTTCTCGAGGGATACAAGGAACGACTGCTGCTCTGTCATAAGTGATGGGTGCTGGATGTGATAGATTAACACCCACCGCAAGTTGAGCATGGGGTTGTAGACCACATGAACCTTGGATCGAAAGAATTGAAACAACTCGCAAGAAATACTCTTTGTAAAGATATCAGCAACCATAAGATCTGACGAGACAAACTGAGTGGATAAAGCATCGGCAAGAACATATTCTTGAACAAAATGATAATCGAGTTCGACATGTTTAGCTCATTTATGAGAAACGGTATTGGTGCTGAGAAAAATGGTACTCGTATTATCACAAAGAAGCACATGGGACGGGGTGATAGGAATACCAAGATCATGAAGAAAATGCCGAAACCATAGTACCTCAGCGGCAGTGTGGGCAAGAGCACGATATTCAGAATCACAACTGGAGCGAGAAACAGTGGGTTGCTTCTTTGCACTCCAAGATATAAGGTTATTGCCTAGGAAAATGGCAAAACCTTTGGTAGAGCGTTGAGTGTCGGGACAACCCGCCCAATCAGCATTAGAGTAAGCCAGAATAAATCCAGGATCCGAGAAAATAGTGAAGCGAAGACTCCTAGAAAGAGTACCCTTTACATAGCGGAGAATCCGTTTGACAGCTTGAAGATGAAGATCAGTTGGAGCATGATTGTACTGACTAACGGAATTCACTGCATAAAATAAGTCTGGGCGAATAATTATAAGATACTGAAGATCCCCAACTAGAGATCGATACAAAATTGGATCAACAAGAGGGTCCCCATCTGATGATAGATATTGAGAAACAATCATAGGTGTGTTGACACGCCGTGAATCAAGAAGTTGGGCTCGGGCAAGAACATCACGAGCATATTTCATTTGGCTAAGAAAAAGACCATCAGGAGTGGCAGTGGCTTCAAGTCCCAGAAAGTAAGTGAGAGAACCAGGATCCTTAAGTGCAAACTCAACATGAAGACGGCTGATAAAGCTGTCCAAGGTGGAAGTATCACTACCTGTTACAATAATATCATCGACATATAGAAAAAGATAAATAATGTGAGAGCCACGGGTGAAAGTGAAGAGGGAGGTGTCGGCAAGACTACAAACAAAGTCAATACTGCACATAAATAAGCTGAAGCGATCAAACCAAGCCCGCAGTGCCTGTTCGGTACCATAGAGAGTCCTTTTGAGATGACACACATGATGAGGATGTAGAGGATGAACATATCCAGGAGGTTGTTCCATATAAACATCTTCAGTCAAATGGCCATTCAAAAAGGCATTCTTGACATCTAACTGTTGGAGAGGCCATCCATGAGAAACAACAATGGAAAGCACAGTGCGAACAGTCGTAGTTTTGACAATAAGACTGAAAGTGTCAAAATAATCAAGACCAGCAACCTATGTAAAACCACGAGCAACAAGGCGAGCCTTGAGTCGTTTGACTGAACCATCAGGAAGATACTTGGTTCGAAAAACACTTTTGGAACAAACAATATTTGCATGAGCAAGATGCGGAACAAGATCCCAGGTGTGATTTTTCCTCATCCATTGCAGCAATCCATGCAATTTTTTCCCAGCAGAGCAAAAAACACGTGGCTCAGTCGAAGCCAAAAGAGCAGGAAGAAAGCTAGAGGGAACCAAAGTACGGTAATCAACTATAATTCGAGGTCGAAACACTCCAGCTTTTGCAGGAGTAATCATGGAATGAGAGCCAACTATAGGGACAAGAGGAGAAGGTGAAGGTGGAGGGATCAGGGCAGAGGAGGTAGAGAGACTAGTATCTGAGGGTGGAGGTGAGAGAGGGACGAGGAGAGCAGGGGTCGGTAGACAAAGTGAACAAGGGGATGGGGGAGGTGAAGAAGGAAGGGGAAGACGCGATGGGTTAGGAGGTAGAGAAGGGTAGGTAGTCTCAGGAGGTTGAAGAAAGACAGAAACATCAAGAGTATCAAGGGAGGGAATGGGAGTAGAGTTATGAAATGATCAAACCTTGCATGACGAGTATTGTAGAGACGGGAGGTGGAGATATCAAGGCAACAGAAGCCTTTATGGGAGGAGTTGTAGCCAAGAAAAACATAAGGAAAACTACAAGGAGAAAATTTATTAGGGGCATAGTCACGAAGACAAGGAAACACCCTACAACCAAATGGATAAAAGTGATCATAATAGGGAGGAGAACCATAAAGCAACTCAAATGGAGAGATACCTATAAGGAGAGAGGATGACAAACGGTTGATGATGTAGGTCGCAGTGCTTAACGCATCAATCCAATAGTGATGGGGGTGTGAGAGTGGAAGAGTAGGGTAAGACCCATTTCAGTAATATGTCGATGTTTACGCTCAGCTCGACCATTTTGAGTGGGTGTATATGGACATGAAAGCAAATGATGATTACCATGAGTGCGGAGATAGGTTTGAAACCAATGGCTGGTGAATTCTGAGCCATTATCACTTTGAAACTTTTTGAGAGAAGTAGAATATTGTTTTTCAGCAAAAAGATGGAAATGAAGGAATGTTTCATAAAAGTCAGATTTGTGCTTTAAAGGGTAAAACCAAGAAAAGCGTGAGTAATCATCAATGAAAACCACATAATATCGATAACTATGAAAAGATGTGGTGGGAGAAGGCCCCCGAAGATCACAGTGAATCAAGGCAAGTGGCTTAGTAGCTCGTTTTTCATTTAATACAAAAGCAAGCTTGTGGATTTTGGCCATTTCACAAGAAACGCAAATATAGGGAGAAGGGGGCAGGGAGCTAAGCAAATTATGACCATGTCGGTTTAATAATGTCACAATGTGAGATGATACATGACCTAATCGATCATTCTATATATCAAAGGTGTTACGAAGGTAACACACCGAAAGAGAAGAGACAAAAGCAAGAAGACTACGTTCCAGTACATATAAACGGCCATCACTTTGTCTGGTTGCCACCACCTGTCCCGCGTGGCGACTCTGAACAACAAAAAAATTGACAAGAAATGTGATGGCAAGATAAAAATCAGTGGTGAGCTTACTGATAGACAAAAGATTTTTACTAATGAAGAGAACAACAAGCACATCAAGTAAGGGCAATTGATTGGAAACATAGCCAATATGAGTAATGCATAAAGGAGCATCATTCCCAACAATAACACAAGCACTACCTTTATAGGGAGTTGAATGATCAAGAATGGCAGGAGAGGAAGTCATGTGAGTGGAAGCACCAGAATTCATATACCAGTCAGAGACTGAGCCACCAATACCAGGAGGTGGTGTGGATGAAGGAGCAGGACCAAGTAAGCTTGGTTGAGCCGGAGATCCTGGAAAGCTACCAACTGGAGAAGGATCACTGAAGGATGGGCCAACAAACCAAGGATGTACAGTAGAGAATATGAGCCAAATGAAAGCCCAGTAGGCTGTTGCGCAATGGGCTGAGCAGTGTGAAACTGTGGCCCAAAATGATTTACTGCAAGCGGCCTAGAATAAGGTAAGGGCGAGTGAGGCTATTGCTGGCCATAATGGGCAGGAAAGAAAAAACTAGGAGGAGGCCCAGTTCGTGGAAGAGGTCCATATCCTGAAGACAAAAACGTTGGCCCAGACTGAAATCCACCAGTGAGAGATCCCGAAGGAAAAACGGGGCTTCCGTCATGACTGAGAATAGGGCCGACGTCTGCGGCATTGGCCTGATGAACGGCGATGGAAAACTTCAAAGTGGAGTATCGAGAGTCGCAGTTGTCGGCGTAATGGGTATAATCGCCACAAATCTGGCACCAGGGAGAATAGTCACGACCTTGACCTTGACCATCGAATGGGCCTCAATGGGGAACAAAAGGGACCAGATAAACAATACCTGAGGGATTTGGTGGAGTAAATTGAGGTATGAGCAAGGAATTTGTATGAGGTTGTTAGACAGAGGTATTGGGGAAGGGGGCAAGTGAGAGTAGGCTGTGGAGAGGTTTGAAATTTTGGCCGGAGGGGAAGGAATGGGGGCAAGCGAAGGGCTAGAAACTGGGAGGGAAATTGTTGTATGAGCAACAAAGGCAAGAGCAGGGATGGAGCTGGGACTCACTGTGCAGCTATAGAGAGCCTGGAAGTTTTTTGCAAGACAATAACATCGTGCACGGCCGGCAAGGGATCCTGGGACAGATGAAACCGACAAATGCAACAAAATTAGGGCCAAGTCCTCTGATGAACCAATGGCTCTGGTCCAAAGAGGCAACCAGACGTCCCAAGGCTGCTAACTGCTCACTCAGAAGGAGAAAATGCCGTGCATACTTTCAAATGGAGAGCTGCCCCTTTTGCAACTGTAGTAGCTCATCACGGAGGCTGAGCTCTTGAGAGAAACCAGTGCGATCAAATTCCTCTGCCAGAGCTGCCCATACAGAGTGCACACATTTCTTACCGATCATAACACCATGAGCTTCATTGGTAAAACTGGAAATGAGTAGACTTTGCTCTGGCAGAGTTCGACTTTTCATATTACGAATTCTTGTCTAGAAGATGGACTACTCTGTATTGAAGTTGTGTGGGGTACGGAGGCCATTTCAGTCAAAATCATAAACATATACGCCCCCTGTGTGGCGAGGCTTAAAGGGTTGCTCTGGTGCTGGATTAGCATTCTGTTATAGGAGGACCCAGACTCCAAATGGTGTATTGTAGGTGACTTCAATGCCATCTATTGCCCGGGGGGAAAGGAGGAGTAGGGCTCCCTTACCTTTCACTAAGATGGAGACTTTCAACCGGTTCATTACAACCAACTCACTCTTTGATCTTCTACTGCAAAGGAATGGGTTCGCCTACATTACTAGAGGAGGTGACTACTGTAGCAGGCTAGATCAGTTCTTACTTTCTGAGAGTTGGATAGAGCGGTGGCTTGATCTCTATCAAATGGGTTTAGACAAAGTATTATCGGACCGCCGTCCAATCCTAGTAATGACATATCAGTCAACTGGGGAGCCCTAAGGTGTTTAAAACCATGAATTTGTGCGAGCTGAATGGGAGGCAATTCATGTGGAGAGTTTTTATGGTTATATTCTTTTTGAAAAACTGAAACAACTACGGTAGAAGCTGAGCTATTGGAATAAGAATGTATTTGGGAAAATGGAAAACAAATCACAGGAGTGGAAGACAAAACTTAGGCAGCTGGATGACTTGATTGTGCAAAGGATTCCCTCTGAAGATGAGAAACTACCGAGGAAAGACATTTGGGCTTGCAACTTACCTTACAGAATCATGAATCTCATTTAAGGCAGAAATCAAAAAAATAAGCGAATCCAGGAAGGGGACAATAATACAAGATTCTTTCAATCAAAGGTCAAGAGCTACTACAAGAGGAACACGGTGAGAGGACCTCATCTCAATGGAGTGTGGACAGATGATGTGAATGAAGTCAAGGAAGGGATTAGATCTCCCTTTGCACCTTATTACGCATTAGCACACTGGAACTGTCCATCTATTCTTATATCAGCCAACTCTTTCATCTCAACAATAGACAACCAATTCCTCATTTCAATATTCAGTGAGGTTAAGGTAAAAGCCATCGTATGGAGTTGTTCCTCTTCCAAAAGTCCGGGACTGAATGGCTATAAGCCTATAACTTCTACTTCATCAAGAAAAACTGCGACATGGTAAAGCCAGAATTCATGGCCTTTATGTAGTAATTATACAAAAATTGTAAACTTCCAAACTCCACTTTTATCACATTAATTTCCAAAATCACTAGTCCAATGTTGTTGGAACACTTAGAACCATATCCTCGGTAGGCTGTGAGTACAAAGTTTTGTCAAAATTTCTTACCAGCCGGATGAAGCAGGTAATCCAAAAGGTCATTTCTCAGAGTCATGCGGCTTTCATCCGAGGTTGACAAATCTTGGATGGGGTTTTGGTGTCAAATTAGGCCATACATACTATGAAAAAATCTAGAAAACCGCCTGTGATGTTCAAGGTAGACTTACCCAGGGCATTTGACAGTGTAGATTGGAAGTTCTTGATGGACATGATGACCAAACTGAGATTCTGTCAGGTGTGGAAAGATTGGATATACGAGTGCATATCCTCTTCTCATGCGTCTATCTTGATCAATGGGACTAGCTCTGGGGATTTCAAAATTCAGAAAGGTTTGAGGCAAGGAGATTCACTCTCTCGCTTTCTCTTCTTTATTGCAGCTGAAGGCCTCAACCTGCTGCAAAACAGAGAGGTGGAGATGGGTAAATTGTCTGTGATCCGTGTAGTGGATGTTCCACTATCCCACTTGCAGTACACGGACAACACCCTGCTGTTTACTGAAGGAAGAAGTGAGAATGTGTTCACAATCAAAGTTATTATTCACATACTTAAACTGGTATCTGGGCTCTTAATCGACTTCAATAAGAGCAAGCTCTTCGGCTTCATTATTAAACAAGATAAGATGGACAGATTTGCAGCTAAACTGAACTGCTCAGCCGACACATTACCTACCATGAACCTCAGACTATCGATTGGAGACGATCCAAGATGCTTGAGGATGTGGACAACTATGCTTGAGATGATTAAGAAGCATGTAGGTACATGGGACAACAAGTATATTTCAATGGCCGGACGAACAAATCTAATAAAGTCAGTGCTTGCAGCCTTACCAGCTTATTATCTCTCCATATATCAAGCGCCTAAATAGATCCTTAAATTCATTGAAAAGATTCTGGGCGATTTTCAATGGAAGGACAAAACTGGCTATTCCCGCCCCATACATGGGATACAATGGAGGAATATATACAACAACTTGGCAGAAGGTGGGTTGGGGATCCGTGAACTAGGTCTTTTGAACAAGGCAATGCTAGCCAAATGGCTTTGGAGGCTGAGAGTCGATTTAGATAGCCTCTGTGATAATGTGATCCTATCAAAGTACTATAAATCATTGGACCATCTGGATGACTACAGTCTGATCGCTTTACCTAACTCCATATCAAGTTGTTGGCAGGATATTTGGCGATCAACAATGGTATCATGGTTCACGAATAAACTGAAACTAAACAAGGAAGCAGGGATCAAACTCTATTCTGGAGGTTTAATTGGGAAGGTGGCAGTTTCTTGGCGCTGCGGCTCGAAAGGCTATATAGTTTGAGCAACCAAAAGAACCAGCTAATGAGACAAATGGCAGCTGTAGCACAACACAGTTGGAGCTGGAACCTCACATTCAGAAGGCCATTGAGAGCTAATGAGGTAATCTTGTTAGATGCTCTTAAACTTATTCTAAATCAAACTTCTTTTGTGTTTGACAAATAGGACTCCTGGAAATGGGAGGGGGATGGCTTGGACGCTACACCATCGCGGCATGATATGCAACTACATGAGTAGATGAGACCAGGCAGAAATTGGGGAGGAAGGTACGCTCAAGCTTGGGGAGAGATACCACCAAAGAGGATCCAGATGCTGGCGTGGAGACACCTTCAAAACAGACTACCCACTGTGGATAATCTAGTTACAAAGGGTATCCACATTCCAGAGGCTACTCAACTGTGCGCATATGCGGTGGCTATATAGAAATGGCTAATCTCATCTTCATCTGTTGCTCTAATGTTGTAGAGTTATTGGTGGAGGTCTATGCCTGGTTTGGTTTGTCATATGATAATCAGGAAGACATTTGGAGTCATTTTGTGACTCACATGAAGATGACCACAAACAAACAGGGTGCTGAAATTTGGATAGCTACTGGCATTCGACAATCTGGACAAAGCGCAACTCAATACGGTTCGACGCAGAGACATCCAATATCCAAATTCCAAGCTATTGACTGGATCAGAACTAATGCATGGTACTGGATCACTGCACATAAATTACACTACCACAATACGACAATCAGAGACTGGATAAGAGTACTACAACACTGGTGCAATATCACCATAAGGTAATTGGTGCCGAGGCTTGAATAGAGATCAACACTGGATTGGTCAATTATGCAACTGTTTGCTATCTTTTAATCTCCTGTTTTGTGGATGTTCCATGTAAATGTCGATGTAAGATGTAGGTGTACATACTCTCTTTTCTTTTGATTTTTAATACAAGTTTTTAATTATCAAAAAAGAAATTATGACGTTCTTGCTTAGGACCTGTCTGGATATACTTCACAGAAAAAAGTTTACTTATCTGCGGCTCCGCAGTTCCCCTTTCCAGATGCTCATTTGAATACTGCTGTTCAGACAGGGATTTTCGACTACATGTGGGTTCAATTTTACAACAATCCGTCGTGTGATATTGACTCGAGCACCGGCGCCGTCATCAACAGTTTTAACCAGTGGGCAGGTTTTCATTGGCTTGCACGCAAACCCAGCAGCAGCCGGCGGCGGCTACATATCGCCGGAGGTGCTCACTTGTTAGATTCTGCCGCAGATCAAATTGAATTCCAAGTATGGTGGGGTGATGCTGTGGAACAAGTTCTATGATCAGAGCTACAACTCAAGTATCAAGGGAAGCACATGAAAGCAGAGTTCTCTATATTACGTAATAAATGGAAGGAATATATATCTGATGGTGTAGCTCCGAATAAGATTAATCTTTAAGAGGGCTTTCCATTCTATCTATTTTTTCAAAACAAAATTAATAATAAAAATATTTAAATATTTTTATTGTAGAATTTTATATATGTGTTAATATTTTTATATTGAAAGTTAATTTTGTAGTGTTTTAATTTTTCTTATGTGTACGATTTTATAAATGGTTTTAACTTTTTTATCATTGTTAGAGTGGGTAAAAATATTATTTTTTTACGACTATTGAGCAAGTAAATTACTTTGTTATTCTCACCCACCTACTAAAAAAAACTCATCGCCCCCGAAATGTTTTTATTTTCAATCCTAATTTTTTTTTATACAACCCCAAAATTTTTTAGCCCTCTTAAAAATTTCCTAGATCCGCAATTGTTTGGAAATAAAACATTTGTTAAACATGTTAAGCAATCATTTTAAAGGGAAAATTCAAACAATCAAATTAAAATATAAACAAATTTTATTACGAGAGAGCTTCGAAATAATAGAGTATAGATTTAGAACGGTATTTAATGAAAAAGTGATCAAGCCCTGATAGCTCAAGTGGTAAGAACTACACTTCACAAATGTGAGGTCCAGGGATCGATACTCACCTGGGTCACAAAACGGAAACGGTCTCTTTGTATAATTACAAGGGTAAGGCCGCGTACATCAGACCCCCCAGACCCCAACCTAGTTGGGAATATACTGGGTAACGTATTTAATGAAAAAGTGATATTAAAAATTCCTTAGAAAAAAGGATAAAAATTATAATCTTAATATTTCAATTTTCATAATACTCCACCAGAGCAAAAGAATTACCGAGAGAAAACACAATTGTGAGAGGGTGCTGGGCTTTAGGGTTTAGGGCTTTGGGAACTCTCCCCTCCCTACGCTGAAGTCCGAGCCCACCACCCTTGGGTCCGCACAAACTACAGAGGTCCTATATTTTAAAAAATGGGCAAATGGATAAAATCATGTTCTTAAGTAATAGTGAATATTTGAACATTTATTGCAAAAATGAAAAATAATATTATTGTAAAGAATTGTAATAACTTTACTCAGCATCATCAAAAAGGTTGTCCACTAACCTGAATCTAAACTCGGACTAATCATGTGTTGGTGGTTATTCAACAAGTTAGAATTATCTCCCTCCAATTCCTTACAGTTCGTACTGAAAACGCGTTTATTTTCGGAAGCAACGACATGCTCTACAGTATTTGACAGAAAAATTAGACAACCCTAGAGGCTAGGGCTAGGAGTAGGAGGAGTTCCTCTCCAATTCCTTTGTTCACTTTCCTTTCCCTCTCTATACTTTCCCTCCGGTGCTCCTAGAAAGTTTCGTTCTATCCCAATGAAATTGGGAGATGGACTTAGAAGAGATTGAAGCTGTTCTCGAGAAAATATGGGATATGCACGACAAGCTCAGCGAAGCCATACACTCCATTTCTCGAGCTCATTTCCTAAACTCCATCAAGAATCTGACGCGGAAATCTGATGAATTCTATTTTCAGCGGAAGAAGAAGATGACGGTTGGAGATCCAGAAAATAAAAGCGGACAGGGTTTTGTGTTCGTGAAGGAGTTCCGAGTTGATGAGGATGAACCGGCGGTTCAGGAGGCGAAGAGCTTGTACGATATTCGAACGGCTCTGGAGAATATGGAGGACCAGCTCGAGTTCTTTCGTGTGAGGGTTGGAATTGTGTTCATTAGGTTATTTTCCCTTAGCTTTATTCTTTCATCCGTGATCTGTCTTTAGATGTTCTAGATTTACGGTTGCGAGATGTGTACATTCTGATTTATGTGAGAGGTTAGGTGTGAGTTTGCTCCATATGATCTTTTGACAGGTATGAACTCAAATTGAACGCAGATGGGATATTAAACTCCTCTTAAACCAAACAGAAGCTTTTTATCGGTTATTTTTGCAATATTTTTAACCCCGCTCCATCTATATTCATTTTTTTAAGTTACGAATAAGAATGTGATTTGTGTTAGCATTGGTTTAGAATAAAGAAGTAGACAAGGTAGAGTTGGGTAAAACTCATGGCAGAGTCTGGCGTACAAGATAGTCCAGGCACTTCATAAGTATTTGAATAGATATACTATGTTCTTAACATAGTATAACTCTGAAGATCATCTTGATCATCATTCTCACATGTAGCTAATAATGTACCTACTGAATTATCGAAAAAAAGTAATGGACCTACTGAAGTAAAAAAAGGTAAGTGGCCATTGAGTTCAGTATCCTTTCCCATTTTACTTAATTGTTTATAGTTTTGTTTCTGCTAGATGGTGTTTCTTGGTGACATATGAGTTTGATGAATCTTTTCATATATATTTGGACTTTCGCTATGGCAATGCTGTATAGGAACTGCCAACCTTGGCTTTCCTCAGATTAGAAGTGCTTGTTTTTCTTAAATAAAATATAGTGTTTGCTCGGCAAAATAACTGAAGTTTGGATGTAAGCTTATTTGCTCCTGTGCCTTTAATGACCATAATTGGAAGAGTTGGGTGAATTTTATTTCTGTTCTGTTTGCTTGATTAGCAAGAGGTATTCGTGATGGCATGCAAGGTTCACATGTCACAT
>JAOWBN010236743.1:0-12287 GCA_028565015.1 Pinguicula moranensis
TAACACACACTTATGTTTACGCTTTCGCACGAATTATGCATCATGACACGTAGTATAGCTTTCGGAGATCTTACAGACTTCACAACCATATATGCCAGAAAATAAAGACTCATCTCTCAACTAGTATTGCCTCACTAATCCGGTGGGGAGATCCAGGATGGACAAGCTCTACATGTATTCTTGCTCCTCTACTGATTATCATATTTATTATTTTGTAAAAGGGGGCACATGCCGCCACACTCTTTCCTCGATTTGGATTTTCCTTGCCCGGGGTTTGCCAAAGAGAGGTTTTAAGGAGTGGGGATGCACCTCCTCAATAGCATCATTTGGAAGAGCCAGGGGTTGGCTTGAACATTTGTGTTTTGGCACTTCTATAAATAAAAGAAAAAAATTCGGGTGAAAAAAAAATATTGAAAACTTCACAGTCTTCAGGTGGATATCTCATGGCTTTATTGATGTTGAACTCCACCTTCTCTACATCAAATTCCATTGTCAATGAACCTATAGAAACATCAGTCCTAGTGCTTGCTGTTTTGAGGAAAGGCTTGCCTAGCAAAACAGGTGTTGAGGTTTAGGCTACCTTCGTATCCAAAACATAAAAGTCAGTATGACAAATCAAAGAATCAACCATGACAAGCACATCTTCAACTAGACCTCTAGGGAATGCAGTGGATCTGTCTGCTAGCTGAATAACTACTCTGGTTTCTTGCAATGGCCCTAAGCCTAATAAATCATAAAGTGCAGTAGGCATGACATTAATTGAAGCTCCTAAATCTAGCATGGCTCTAGCAATTTTTACTTCTCCTATGGTGCAAGGGCTTGTGAACATACCTGGATCAACAATATTTTTGGGATGTTGTTGCTAAAAAATAGCAGAAACTTGCCCACTCATTCTGATCTTCTTCTCACCCTTCAACTTCTGCCTCCTCTTGATGGTAAAGAGTTCCTTCAAGAATTTACCATAATGAGGTACAATTTTTATCATGTTAAGCAAATGTATATTTACCTCACACTTGCTGAAAGTTTCTAACAATTTGTTGTCCTTCTCTTTTTTATTCAAATCTTTCAATGCTTCAGGAAAATGGGCTAGTCCTGTTTGTGTATTGAAGGGTTCTTTATCCCTCCTACTACTGTTCTTTCCATTTTTTTCAGAAACTTCAGCTCCTGCATCAGTTTCATTAGTTTTATGCTATGCAACAGTTTCCTGCTCTGCTGGTGCAGTTTTTGTCTTGACAGGTTCAAGGAGAACCAATCCGCTTCTCAAAGTCATGGCCTTAGCTTGAGCCTTGGCGGATCTCAGGTTGAGAGGGAAGCTCCCTTGATTCATGAGGCTACAATTTATTCATTGAATCTGCAAGCTGACTCATCTGCTTCTCTAGGTTGCTGATGTTGGATCTTGCATCGATCTGTGCCTGCAGATTGCCTTTTTGCATTATGATGAGCTCCTGCATCATTTCTTCCATGAAGTCTTGTCTTGGTGGCATCCTAAAATGCTGTGGATTCTAGATATTGGTGGTATTTCCATAGCTCAAATTCGGATGAGGTCTAAAATAGGAATTCCTCTGGAACAACCTCCTCTTGTAGTGTGGGACACTGATCAGTGTGATGATCAGTCAACAAGCATACTTGACAGACAACAACAACAGATTTCTCATCCGTCTGGATCAGCCTCCTCACTGCTGCTTCCTCAGCCTCAACTTTCCTCAGCACTAGACTGTCTCCAGCATCTGTTACATTTAGTTTCTCAGCCAACTCCTCCAGGATACTATCACCTTTAGTAGCAGTCTTATTCAGCAATCTCCCTCCAAGTGCAGCATTCACCAGGCACCTATCAGTGACATAAAGTCCATTGTAGAAGTAAAGGGTTAGATCTTGCGCATTGAATCTATGGTAAAGGCAGCTAGCTACTAGGCGATTAAATCTTTCTCTGTACTCATAAAGAGACTCTTAAAACACCTGCTCAGCATTGTTGATCTCCCTTTTCAGTTTGTTCTGCTTAGTGGTAGGAAAGCACTTCTCCAAAAACAACTTCTTCAACTACATCCATGTTGTGATTGTGTTGGGATGGAGATAGTAAAACCATTCTTTTGCATTTTCCTTTAAAGAAAATGGGAAGGCTCTCAGCTTGATGACATCTTCAGACTATCCTCTAGGTTGCTTGCTTGCGCAAATGGCATGAAATTCACACAGATGTCTGATAGGATCTTCTCCAGCCAAACAAGAAAAAGATGGCAGTTGATTGATCAGTCAAGATTTGAGCTCAAAAGTTGTTCTAGTAGGTGGATCTGGATATTGCACTACTGTCTCCTGCTGATTATAGTCAGGAGCAATCAATTCCTTCAAGGTTTTCTGGTTAGGACGTGCCATATCTGGTTCAGCAGCAGCAGGTTCCTCCTCAGGATGAGAAATGCAGTCTGCTGCAATTTCTATTGTTCTTGCTTGAATTGGTTGCTTTTGTGCTTTTGCTTGTCTCTTTGTCCTGTGAAATAACCTCTCCGGCTCATTGTCAAAGGTAAGATTATCAGTAGGTGGCTGATTGTGCATAAGATAGCCAGGCACACGAAAAAATAAATTAAATTATAACTTATCAGCAGAAAAATAAATCAAAAAATGGAAACAAAAAACACAGTTGCATTTCCCCGACATCAGCTCCAACTTGATGACTATTTTTCAAAGTGTCATAGCTGGGAAATTAACTCAAAGTATTCATGTATCCCCAAACATGCAAACTAATGAGCAGCTAGCAGCAAGTACATGGTTGAATCCACAGAGAAAGAGGTGCGTATATGCTTCCCAGTGTAGCACTATTTTTGTTGCTACCAAGACCCTAATTAAAATGGGGGTTTGGTTGCAAATAAATACTAAAAGTGCTAGCAAATAACACAAAGGAAGTCTAGAAGAAATTATATGAAGGAAACAAGATTCTGCTGACCCTTAATTCATGAGAACATGCCATTAAACAAACTTGATCCTAGATGCTTTCTATTATTTTTAATGGTACTTAATGTGTGATTTTTATGTCATTGCTCCTCTTCTTGCAGTCTTAACTCCTTAACCAGGTAGTTAACACATTCACTCTATAGTTAGAGCCGCATTAAGGTCAATGAAACCTCATTGTGTGAATCTATGAGTTCTAATCAAAACCCCTTCCTCTACACATGATTTTATTGTTGCTTCATCGAAGAAATAGACTAACCGCCTTCTTGTTTGGAGAAGTTGCTATCTGTTAAGGCATAAATGAACTAACCAGACATCTAAGTACCTACTAACTGTTGTTTCAGTCTTTATTAATTTAGATGGCCAATCTAAAACAACAAAAATAAAAACTTGCATAAGTGTATCCACAAATTGAAAATCAATACCAATATCTTATTTTTGGAACATGCATCTCAGCAATTCCTTTAGGCAGACTCAGGACATTTAGATCAACATAAGAATGTAAAGAATTAGCTACTCATAACATAAGAATTCAACATAATCTCAAAATAAAGCATTGAAATTACAGAGACAGGTGAACTCAGTAGTGCAGAGCCAAAGTATTGTTTTTGCTCGAATTCTCTGATGAACTCCCCCTCAGCCTCTTCATGTATTTCCATTAACTTGTAGTAGTCTCAGAATATATAAGGATTTGACCCCAAGAATAAGTTTTGATTCGTGGGGAAGGAGGAAAGCAAATCCCTATTTTTTAGGAAACTTCCTTATCCATCTTTGACTTTTTCTTGGATTGATTTTCCACCGATTTGTTGCCCATTTATTCCTAGATTTTTGCCTCAATTTCTTCACCCTCAAATACATCTCAACTCGTGCAAAAAGGGGCTCTAATTTGTTGGCAACTCCTAATCTTAGTGGAGTTTCCAAATCTAGACAGAATTAGAATAATCTGCCAAATTTGGAACTTGCAAAGTACTTCACTTTTTGATGCATTTTGGACTTTCAGGATGCACAGGATGTTGATATGGATGCTTCAGAGCTTTAGTACTAAGAGGTGTGTTGGTACTTGGCTTTCAGTAGAACTGGTTCAATTACTCTGAAATATTCCTGGCAGCTCCTTGAAGATGATAGAAAATCAGCTTCTGCTCTTTCATTCTTCTTGGTGATCTTGTTATTTTGCTGCGTTTTTATTGCTTCTAGCTATACAAACTCAGATTCCTCATGAAGTTTTGGGATGATATGGGATTTGAACTTGAGTAGCAGTAGGATAAAATCAACAAAATCAATAAGGTTTTAGACTTTGCAACACATTGGAGTAGAAGCACTAGAAGCACTTTACTGAGGTTGCACTTGATCTTCTTTGAGACTCTTCTTCATGATCTAATTGTAGCAGCCTTGAAGAGTAGGTAATGTTGTCTTTTTTTATCTAAATCCACTGATTACACAAGGCCGCAAATATTAAAGCTTAAACACTGCAAATTGTTAGAAGAATAGCAGCAGTTCATGCACTGTTGTCATGAGCACAAATGCTGCTATCAACTCCCTCTAGCAAAGACATATGGTGGTCTACATCAAAACCCATCTCATCAAATGTAAGAGGAGTCCTATCCGTTGAAAAAGGCACTGTGGTGGCAACCTCCACGGAAAAGGAATTTAGGAGGTATTCAGATCCAATGAATTAGGGGAAATCAAAAGAAGTCTTGAATCAACCGAGTCAGGTAATATCAAAAGAAGTCCCTAAGGAGGGAGGAGATTGCATTTCTACATTTGACTGTGCAAAGAAAACAAAGAGGTTTGCTATTTATCTTCACCAGTGATGGGAACACACTCTACAGAATTTTCACAACAATATTGCTGCCCAGAGTGTATCCTGGAGGAGGATATAAATAAAGGTCTCTCTCTGTCAACATTAAGGACAAAGGCTCCTATTATTTATGATCTGGTTCCAAAGACTAAAAATACTTAAGACGTGGTGCTCCCTAAAGATTTGGAGTTGAGCCAAAACTTGGAATCACCACGCAAAGATCTTCTATCTTAGGCTGATTTCCCACCTATCAATCAGATCACTTCTTCTCGAATTGAAAAGAGCCCAGCAGTGCATCTTTAACCTCTTTCAAGCAAAGACTAGAAGTAGAACAAGAAAATAAGCTCTGTTAAAAGTTCAAATAGACTGCTCAACTATTACCACTTGGTTAAATCAAATATCCACACATGCCTTAGAATCAGAGATAAGTCATACTCTCAAAGAACTTTCTGAGAATCAACAAGGCAAGGACGCAGATTATATCATGGATATTGGTCAGAAACTGGGGGTAACTTTCATCCCTAATGAAGCTGCTACACGCAAACATTTGAAACAGTTGGCTTCCATCAATAGAAGGTCTCAAGCTGCTAAAACACCTGGTAGCCACAAGAAAGTGGATGGGAAAATTTTCCAATGAAACTCAACACCTACAACATAAGGGGACTTACAGTCCAGGGAGAAAAAAGAGGGTGAAACAATTACTTTTGGCAGATAAACCAGATTTTGTTGGGTTACAAGAAACAAAATTGGATAGCATTGATAGGAGACTAGCCACTTTTCTATGGTATGATGAAGCTTTTGATTGGATATATCAAAGGACGTGTGGAAGATCCAAAGGTCTACTATCTATATGGAAAAAAAAAAGCAAATTTAATACATCACATATGTTCGGAGGAAGGTGTGCTGGGAGTAACAAGTTGTTGGAACAATGATGATATCTTCTCAAATATGCTTAATATATACGGCCCCGCAGATTTGGCAACAAAGATAGCACAATGGAAATCAATTGAGACATTACACTCTTCAAAGGAAGAATAAAAATGGTACTTAATGGGAAACTTCAATGCTATCCTACACAGTAGCAAGAGAAAAGGTCAAAAAATAGATCAAATGATCAAGAAATTGGAGCTTTCAACTCTTTTATCTCCTCTATGAGTCTGATTGATCTCAAAATGGAAAAAAATAGTTTACTTGGTGTCTAAAATCTTTGAAAGCATTGAGCCGATTGGATAGATTTTTGGTAAACAATCTTTGGCTACAGGATGAGAACAAATGGATACAAACAGGTCTGCAAAGGGGCGATTCTGATGATTGCCCTGTTAGTCTTTGACACAATATAAAAGATTGGGGTCTGAAGCCATTGAAAGTGTGCGATTGGTGGCTGAAAGAGAAATCCTTTAGAGAAATGATCGAGCAGACCTGGATACTTTCTTCTTCAGAAGGTTTTTCCATCTTCAGGATTAAAAGAAAAATACAAGAGCTTATACATGGAATGAGACACTGGAGAAATCAAGAACCAAGAAACTTGTAAGCAAAAAGAGCAAACTTGCTGAATTAAATTTAAGCCAAAGAGAAAGAGGCGGAGTCAAGTGCTCAGGAGGATCCTTTGCCAAAGGGTTCAAATCAAGATACAATCATTTCTCTCAGGGCAAATCTTGAAGACATCTGAAAGAAAATTGACAGCTTAGCTTACCAAAAATCAAGGATCAATTGGCTACAATAAGGGAACGTGAACAGTAGATATTTTCATCAATCCATTCAGAGAAACCAAAGAATAATAAATATTCAGGGTATCTGGCAGAACAATGTGTGGTATGAGGAACTTGAGCATATCAAGGAAATCTTTGTGCAGCATTATGAAAAAAGATACAAAGAAACACCCTGGCCGAGACCACATCTCCATAATATGCAGCTTAAGACTCTTACAACAGCTGAACAAAGACATCTCATACAACCCTTCTCGGAGCAAGAAATCCTGGCTGCCATCTCACAGTGTGGAAGTGCTAAGAGTCTGGGTCCAGATGTTTTAAATTTCAAATTTATTAAACACTTTCTATACTTGATGCAATCTGATATTTTCACTCTTTTCAGGGAATTCTACAGGAACTCTCAATTGGCCAAAGGTTGTAACACTGCTCACATATCCCTATTGGCTAAAACTCATTCCCCTCTAAGATGTCAGGACTACAGACCAATCACTTTGATAAGCTCCATGTCTAAAATTGTTACAAAAGTGTTGGCGAGCAAACTAGTCTCCTGTATGGACAGCCTCATCTATCATAACCAAATGGCATTTATTCCAGGAAGGAAGCTTCTTGATGGAATCTTGATAGCAAATGAAATAATTGATGAGGGAAAGGGGAAGAAACTTAAAACTTTGGTTCTCAAAGTTGATTTTGAAAAAGCTTTCAACACGGTGAATTAGGACTACTTACAGGAAATTCAGGATCTTATGGGCTTTCCTAGAATATGGACTAGGTAGACTAGAGAACTTCTTGAATCTGCAACCACTTCAGTTCTTATCAATGGAAGTCCATCCACAGAGTTCACTCCAAGGAGAGGTCTAAGGCAAGGCGACCCTTTATCCTCCTTCTTATGTACCATTGTTTCAGAAGGCTTGTCTTACATGATAAAAAAAAAAGTTGTTTAATTGAACCTCATTGATGGCTTCCAACTAGGAGAAAGGAGACTTAAAATTTCACACTTACAATTCGCAGAAAACACTCTCTTTTTGGGGAAGCATCTTGGAACAATGTTAGAAATTTCAGAGCTATACTCCTGAACTTCAAAATGGCTTCAGGCCTGAAAATAAACTTCAGCAAGAGCAGTCTTATGGGTATTAATATCCAGGATAGCACAATCAATGAAATGGCATCCTATCTAGGTTGCAGACAAGGCTCTCTACCCTTTAAGTATCTTGGTTTGCCATTAGGCGTTAGTGGAAATCAAATTGCAACTTGGAAACAAATGCTGGATAAATATTCTGCAATTCTTGAAGCATGGGAACACAAATCCTTTTCAGCTGGAAGGAAAATCACACTGATCAATTCAATATTGACATCCTTACCCTCCCATTACTTCGGTTACTTCAAGGCTCTTGCAGCAATCATCAGGAAACTAAAATCAATGCAACTTAATTTCTTTTGGAAGAACTTAGCTCAGAAGAAAGGGATCTGTTGGACTTCTTTGGATAAAGTAACTACTCCTCTTGAACAGGGAGGGCTAGGTGTTAGATGTCTACACACAGCTAACTTAGCCATGCTTGGAAAAAGGTGTGCAAGGATTCTCCAAGGTGATGAAAGCCTTAGCCATGCTCCAACGACCTCCGGCATTGCGACCAGCGGCGCGGGCCTCCGACGGCGGTAAGGGCTCCGGCACGGCGGTTCCAAAAAATTCCAGACCGTCGGAGACACCTCTATTCTAAAAATAATTATCTTTTAAGTACTTGCGCAAACACTACCCTTCTAAAAATAACAAGAAGTAGAAGAAGGCCTACGCAAAACAGGGCCTAAGCTCAGAGTGGGAAATGGCAATAAAATTCGTTTCTGGATGGACAAATGGATCAATTGCAGCTCATTGGCTGATTCTATTCATAGATTATCCACACTCTACAACAACCCTTAAAGTAAGATATCCGAGATGGGTACTTGGGAGGATAATACCTGGTACTGGAACCTCACTTGTAGAAGAGAACTAAGGGGTTTCGAGTAAACAGATTTGGAATTATTAATGGCTTCGCTACAGGATGTGTTTATTGACAGATCACAGCAGGACCAATACATTTTCAATGATAATTGCTATGGATTTTACATAGTCAAAGAGGCATATCTAGCTAGGATGAGCACAAGGACACCTTACTTAAAAGAAAAGGCTTCAAATCCCAATATCATCTGGAACAAAATAACTCCAAGAAAAGTAGAGTTCTTTACTTGGAAACTCCTCCAGGGAGCCCTGCTAGTACACAAGGAACTTAAGAGAAGGAACATAATAGATCAAGAAACACACTTTTACTGTCCTCTATGTCATTCAGACTTGGAGCAAGAATCTATTGTGCATGTTTTTTCTAAATGTATATTTATAAGGCAGGTGCGGAAGTCTTTATGTGCCTGGTTCTTGACATCTTCCACAGTGTCACTCATCAACACAGATTCGCTCCCCTTATGGATTTTCTTGGATAGGAAACCTGGAGGCATAAACATGGACGTCTGGAAAAGCATAGATGGCACTTGTGTGGATTATTTGGAAGACTAGAAACAGAGCTCATTTCCTTTCCAAAACTGCTAGTAGCAAAGAAACAGTGGACCTAATTCTGCAAACTATCTGGTGGTGGTTACGCGCAAAAAGTTCAACAGGATTATTTCCATTCTCCTACTCAGACTGGCTGGCAACCCGCTATGTTGTATTAAGTTTTAACTTGAGTGAAGATATCAAACGTCCAAGTTTCTGAAAATCTGATGCTAAATGATTGGGCATATTCTGTTGGATATTCTATTCTTGAAGGAAATCGTTTTTCCTCATATTTGAAATGCTTTACCTGTGGTACATTTTGCTTTCATTGTAACTGATCTGCAGTTGGTGAATCCATTCGGCTCTTAGACATGATAAGTTTGTAATACATTACAAAACCTTCTTACCACATTTATGGTTTAAATTGGTATAGGGTATGTTCCTTCAAGAAGACAGAAGAACAGTTAGGCCATGGCTTTATGAAGGCCTTCAATTCTAGGAGCCCTGTGATGTGCCTACAGGGGGTCACCTTCTTCCTCTCTCTTATAAATGTATGTTGCACATCTTATTCCACTTCCTTTCATTGTGGTACAGGTTAGGTACATGGAGGAGGATAGGCCTAGCAGAAGCTCACTGTAATGTACTCAAATGTTCTTAAGTGAAAACAATATGTTGGGACTATGATTCTCACTAATCAGTGGTCTAAAGGCTCAAGTCTTCTGAAAGATTATGGCTGGCTAAAGAGTTCCAATATGTGTCGAGCAACTACTCCCTGAGGCTCAATCCATGCTAGAGAAAAATCTTCATTCATGTTAACTGATGGCCGTAAGGCAAGAAATTCAGAGCGCTACTGGAACTGTATCTTCAAGCCAAAAAATTTGACCACCGGAAGATTTACTACAGAGAGGAGGAAGATGTTCAACTCATGCAACAAGAATACTTGAGAAAACATAAATCATGCGGATGGCAGACCATGACTTCCAACAATCAGGGGTCTCAAGGATAAAGTATCACTTCTGGAGGAATATGCTGTCTCAAGAGTCAAGTTTGTGTTGAGCAGTTACTTGGATCATCCCAGCTACTCCCCGAGGCTCAATCCATGCAAGAGAATGAATCCTCACACACATAAATTGGACCAGCATGATCGTAATACAATAAATTCAGATTGCGAGTATATGGAAATTTACCTTCAGGCCAAAGCTTAGATCACCTAAAGAACTGCTATAGTGAGCAGGAAGATGGCACTCAAATCAAATTGAATGAAAACATCTTCTTCCAAGTATAAATTTCAAAGGTTTATGTTTTCAAAGTTGAGCAGGGCTGAATCAAGGAGTTCAATTTATGTGCATTTTGTTTCTTTATTGAGAGATTGAGAAAGAACAAAGAAATTTAAATTTGGAAACTATCATTTTTTTTGGCTGCAAATTATTCAGACGCAATGAAGGGCTAGGATGGAATACTGGTTTTTTATAACATAGTTATATATATACACACACACACATAAGAAAAGTAGGTATATTTAGGTGAAACCGAACCTTTACATGATTTTTTCCCTCACCCACTCCAAGTTTTTGTGTTCATGAAGACTGATATCACCAGTCCAAAGCTTCAGACACTTGAATGATTTCTGCCACTATATAAACCATCAACATATCTGTACTAGGATTTTCCTCATCTGGTGGGCCACGGTTATGGCTAGCCATTAGATGAACCGTCATTATATCAGCAAATATGGGTTGTAGTGCTGGTCCATGGTTGTCTCATTATTCATTTCAAGATATTTTGTCTTTGTACATGTAAGCCATCAATAGTCCTATAGGTGAGGGTGATTGATTCTTTGCTAATTGCTAATAGCTCCTATGAGTGGCTTTTTTTGTGTCATCTTAGCTATTCCATTCTAACTAATCCATGCGAATATTTTGGAATCCCCTTTTATCCAATCTCAGGTGGCCCTTGACTAGTTTTGGTAGTTGTTGGTAATGCTACAAAGTATTTGTGTGGCCACTAGCTCATCCTTTTGCCATTAGATCAACTATGTGATTTCCCTCGTGTAGTTGTGCATCATAAGCACTCTGGCTCCTTCTTGCATCTGCTTGAATCTCTCCCAGTAATCCATAGGTACTAGGTTTTACGATAATCCTGCTTGAACCAATGGACTAGTAGTTTGGAGTTTGTTTCCAGAATTATATCATGTCAGCCTTGTTCCTTGCATATCTGAAGTCCTGCCATGGCAACTTGTAATTCGGCACTAATGTTTGGCCCCCGTGCCCAGATGGAGGGAGCATGCAGTTAGGCACATGCCTTGCAAGTCTATGATGATGCCACCACAATTGATAGTCTGCAGTTTCCATAGCAGCTACCATCTGAATTCAGTGTGGGTGTTTTTGACAAGTGAATCAATCTGATTCTTCCCGACTTCCTTAAGTTCATGTTGAGGTCTAGTTGTCTCAGGAACCTATTATCCTGCATTTCCATTTTAAAACTTACATTAGGTTGATCAAGTAGATAGGAAATCATATTTCTTACCTCCCTCAATGTTTGGTCTGATATTTTCTCTAGATCTTCATATATAGCTTTACGTCTTCTAATCCATAAGCACCAGGTATGTATCTCAGGTGTCACCTCGTACAATAAGCCTTGCAGACTAGCTCTAGTTCCCATGATTTACCATTGCTGCATTCTTGCTTTCCAACTTTGAGGATTTTCAAAATATGCTCCTACAAGATTAAAAACTCTGTTCCATAATCCTACAGCTAGTTCACCTTGTGATAGGATAGAATTTGTGGTCTCTAGGTGTCTGATCTGGCAGCACCTACATACAGAGGCTAGATTTATGCCCTTTCTCATGACCTGGTAATCCGTATGCAAGTAGTTGTTCCAAGCTTTCCATGTGCAGAGAGAAATTTTCGTAGGCAAATGTTTATACCATATCAGCTCTACTATAGGTAGTTGTTCCCCCGGGTTTCTAGTGGCTTCTTATGCAGATTTCAATGAAAATTTGCCATCTTCTTCTGATTTTCATATAATTTTGTCCATCCCCGCATCCTGATTTAGTGGTTTGTGATTAATAATCTCCCTTGCCAATGTCTCCCCCACTACTTGATTAGCTTATGAATATCCCAATTGATGCAATCTCGAACCCAATCCAAGGAGTCAAAACACATCCGACCAAAGCATCGCAAGCAGATCCACGTGCATGGCCATCCGAACCAATTACGTATTCACGATCACGAGCCAAATAATTTAAAGAGCGTCTAGTAGGATTAATTAAGGACCATTGGACCTTAACTAATCAAGAGGGAAGAAGCCCAACAAGCCATGAAAC
>JAOWBN010236754.1:0-12286 GCA_028565015.1 Pinguicula moranensis
TGGAGTTTCACAATTTGAGCCCACTACTCAAATGATCCATAATATACATATACAAAACTCAAGGAACAAAATGATTTCATCATCCAGTATACATGAAACTAACAAGAGCACAATGCTCTAGGTCACACTAAACTAACATGTGTTGCATTACTCCCTCGGGCTAACCTGCGATTTCTATAGAAGTCCACAAACATTTGTAGGATGTCTGGTTTAAAGAGATGTATAAAGCGTTTAATGAAATTGAAATTTAAACTGTCTGGCCCTGGACTTTTCCTATTGTTGTAGGATTGAATTGCCATTGTGATTTCTGCTTCTGTGAAGGGTAGTATCAGATTGTTTTTGGCCTCTGTTGACAGTCTGAGAAAATGCAAACGTAAAACTCTTGGTCTGTTCCACTCTACCTCATTGAATCTTTCCTCAAAGTGGTTCCTGAAACAGTTTTTTAGATCCTCCGGTTCTTCCAGCCATTTATCCTCTTGCCAAACCCCATTTATTGTGTTTCTTTTCCTATGTTTGTTGATCCATTTGTGAAAATAAGCTGTGTTTGCATCCCCTTTTTGAATCCTGCTAATTCTTGCCTTTTGAAAGTATACACTGTCTGAAATCTTTGTGATTCTATCTAGTTCATCTTGGTGTGCTAGCGAAGCATTCTGCTCAGCCTCTGTAAGATCTGTATTCTTAGCTTTGAGTTCCAGTTCGTTGAGTTTCTTGAGAACCTCTTTCCTATCTCCATCTAAGTCTCTATGAGAGCTCATACTCCAGTTTCTTACCCCCTCACGTAGAGCTTTAATCTTTGTTTTCAGTCTAATGCTTGCATAGCCACAGCAGTTGTGCTATTCCATAAATCTTCAACCAGCAGGATGAAATCCCTACTATCCAGCCATGTATCCAACATTCTTAGGGCCTTTGGGACCCAATTTAGTATTCTTGAGTGTAGGAGGATTGGGCAGTGGTCAGAGTCATCTCTTTCCAAGCCTGTATGTATCCAATTTCCATCCTAACCAAGCCATCCAGCATTTACTACAAATCTATCAAGCCTGCTCATAACATTTAAGGATTTCATATATCTTGTAAACTTTCTCCCTTCCAACCTCAGGTCATGCAACCCCATATCTCTGATGAATGCCCTGAATCCCTCTATTTCTCCTGAGCAGTTTCTGCTAGTTTGACCTCTCCTTTCATGGAGTTCAAGAACCGCATTGAAATCTCCCATTACACACCACCTCTCCTCTTCCTTGCCCACGTGTAGAGTTCTGATTTCATTCCATTGTTCCAGTTTCTGTGTAAGGTCAGCAGGCCCATACACATTCAGCATTATTGATTGTATTGTGTCTCCAGTCCAGTGTCCTGATACCCCTAGAATTCCTTTTCCAGAAAGTATTCCATGCCTACTAAATTTCCTTTTATTCCATAAGCATAATAAGCCTCCAGATTGTCCTGCTGCCCCTTGATACACCCAATCCAGATCACTATCATACCAAAGGAGCTCACACAATTTTTTATTCACCTCATCCATTTTTGTCTCTTGGAGACATAGAAGTCCTGTCTCTGTGTCAAAATCAGGTCCCTCAGTCTTCTCTTTCTACCTAGGCTGCACATGCTTCTTACATTATAAGTTATTACCTTCATTCTAGACACCTTATCCCATCATCTCCCTCACTCAGATTATCATTCCTTGCTTTCAGTGTAACTGCAGTCTGGCAGTTTCCTGACATGCTTTCCAACCTTGCCTTAGCTTCTTTTTTGTCTCCAAATATTAGTCCAAGTTGTTCCCCAATAGGTATAATTTGGTCAGCGTCAGTTATCTGCTGGTTTTCTCATGTGTTATCCAAAACAGGGTATCTGAAGGGCTCAACTAGGTGATTAATCCAGTTTTCTAGCATGGATAACTCTTCCTCTCGATGCAAATCTTTTGTCCTACGGGTTTGACTTCTTGTTTTGGGCCCTCCCCATTTTTGCCTTGTTTGAACCTTCCTTGGTGTTTTCTGATCCAGCTTGAGGATTGGGGCAACCATAGTCAAGGGTGGAAAGTCCACTCTAGAATCTAGAATAGGACTTTCCTCCTCTATTGCTAGATTAGTTTCTATCCATTGCTGCAGCACTAGGTCAGATGATACCACATCATTATTTTCAGCAATCTCATCATTTTGGAGATTATCTTCGCAGTCCATAGAAGACACTATGCCTAGTGTATCACTGATAACACTGTTGTTAAACAACATTATCTGTAGTCCAGATTCTGAGGCCACTACTTCAGCCTTATATTCAGCATTTGAGTCCACTGTTTCAAGGGGTTCAAATTCCATGTTCACTGGAAGTACCAGATTTGTATCCTGCATTACATTCATCCTTGATAATTGATGCTATAGTCTGTGTATACTGGTGCCAGTTTCTTTCTGATTGGTGGGCTAGGATACCACATTAATTTTACTGGGCACCATTTACTTTGATCTTTCCCCAGTGATAGAGAAGACTGGGGGGTGTCAGCAATTTTGTCCAGAGAGAGAGCCACTGTGTTAGCATTTTCTTTTGACTCCTGGCTGATGCATTTATGATGCTGGTGATTCTCATTCCTCACCGGGTATTTAAGCAATTTAACATCCAATGATGTATCAGAGTCTAACTACTCCAAGGATTGTTCATCACTTGTACTTTCTGTCCTAGTATCCACTTTGTTCCACCAGTTTGCTGCAGGTCTTGTTTCCTGCATTTCAGAGATATACAGGGTATAGAATATACTGTCAAATTTCACAGAGAGATTACAAGGTACCTGTTTCCCAAGCTCCAACTGGATCATTAAGTGACTAGCTTCCAGATTGTGTCGCAGCTTAGTACACTGCCAGTTTAATAAAATGCCCCAGTTTGGCTGCTATAGCTTCCCATACCTTATTGGACCAGTGTTGCAATGATAGCCCTTCGATTTTCACCCACACCGATCTCTTGGGTACTTGGGTAGTCTCTCTGTCCTCCCATGGCCTGATTGTAGATAGCCAGTTGCCCAACCAAGCCCCATCCTTCCCAAGCAGATTTGGCAAGTCTACAGGTTCTCTTCCCACAACAGAATTTTATCTCCACCCAAGGGACTGACAATGATGTTTATATACCATGCTGATCTTAGCTCTAGTTGTAGGACTATCCATTCTTCTGCAAACTTCAGAGCTCCCACCCCGCTACCCTTTAGCCATTCACTGGCCACAGGGTCCACCTTGAAAGTTAGGTCACATTCCATCCGTTGCACCTGCTCTTGTGTATCCGGTGGCTTACTTGTAGAGGCTCCCTCAGTCGAAAGCTTCCCCAGCATGCCTGCAGGTATAGTCACCAATCTAGTCTTCATAGATACCTTAGGGTGTTTGTCTCCCTACACCCCTACATCTTGACCACTCAATCGAGCGTAGTTTTGCTCGAGCTTTTTCTTCTTCTCATATCTAGCAATATTGACATTAAGCTTATAGGAGCCTATCCAGGTGTTATTTAGATGAATCAATTTAGAGTCCACATCCTCCAGTGCATCCTGGAACATCAGAAATCCATAGGGCAGACCTTTACTATCCAGGTTCCTAGCTATCTTGATCATGCTGATACTCCCATGTTTCTGCACTATATGCTTCAAACTCTCCACCGGGCAGTGAGGTGGGAAGTTTGTTATGAAGAAAGTGGGGCTAGGTCGTAGTGCTGGTTGCTGGGTTCTCACTTGCTTCTGCTGATTTATTCTTTTGCCAAGACGTTCAAAAACTGATTTACATCTCGCAGTGTCCACCCGTGTGGTATCCTGATGATTTTGCTTCCGTACACATAGAGGGGTTTTCGCGGCTCTAATCGCCGCTCTCCTCAATCTTTTTCGTTGGTGGGGCTGTAGGGACCAGATGTCCATATCCTTAGGCAAGGGCGGAGGTTAAGGTTGAGAAATGAAGGGGAGAACAGGGAAGGGGAAGGTGATGGTAGAGGTAATGGTAAGGGTAGGGGTAAGGGTTAGGGTTAGGGCTAGGCTCCCTAGGTGCATAACGCGTCCCCGGGGAGAGGAGTGATGGGTAATAGAGGGGTGACAATAGCTATTTGCCCGGCGATTTCAGTGTAGGGTTGATGAACAGGGCATGGGCGATGGGTTCGGCGAAGAAGGTGTACGGAGAGAATTCGCCATGCGTTAATAAGATATTTTAATAAGTGACTAATTCCTTACATACTATACAAAGGATCATAAATTCTTGGTTAGTTGCCTATTAAATATTTATTGCATGCCATTGGAGGATTAAAATAATTATTAAAGCAACTAATCATTTAGCAATAAACATAACTATTGAATTTTGATGCTCAAATAGCATGGGTTTGTCACTAAGAATAGACACTTTGAATGGTGTGTGCATTAATCTCATAAAAGATTTAGAATCAAGCCAATATAGTTACTATTTTCTTATAAATTGGGTTAGTTATTTTTTTTCTAACACCCTCTTCAAGTCCAATGGACCCTGTTGAGATCTTTTTTAGTCTTGGGGCTTTAGGTCCATTATCATTGGATGTCATTTTTCCTTCGTATTATTGGGTATCAAAGGCCCATTTTTGTGTGTATGGGATCTCTCGTATTTTTCTCCTGAGCCGTTAGGCTATATTCATTGTGATACCATAAATAAGTTTCCTCGACGTTGCTTACTCTAAATTTATGGTAAATCGAGTTTATATGCATGTGTAGGAGACAACTTAAAATGGTGGATGCATTACTCTTATAACTGACTTAGCATAACTGATAACAACAAAGAGAGAAAGTTGGACATGAAAGTCATCCTATTCTGTCTTGAGCACTGGACATAGGAGGTAGTATTGAGAATACTACTTTACATATTATATTAGCCGGATATTGATAAAGATAAGAGGATATATGAGAAAGGATCATGTGAGGATGATGAATGGAGATGAATTTGGAGATAGAGAAAAACTTTGAAAGGGTGGGAGGTGTTGCCTTTTTCTAACATGTTGTTAGTGTTGAACCAGTACATCCCGCAACAGGCACAACCAGATGGTTGAAGATGAACAATTGATGCTTTTGGACAATTTTCAATCCAGTCTGAGTACAAACTATTGATCCAATAAGCAAATCCACTACATTAATGACTGAGTGCTGGCAAATAATGAAACAACTTGGTACCCTAAAAAATATGTGTTTTTGTCTAGTTTATGCTGCAAAACAAGATTAGAACAATGGCAACCCTAAAAAAGAAGTTCAGATGGCGGATGTGGATCAAAATTGCCCAATGCTCAATGAGCCAAAAGGATGTGGATCACTTGTTCTGCAAATTCTCGTTGTGGATATGGACCAAGCTCTACAGGTGGTGCAACTTGAGATAGTTGAACTTGGTGGCATGTGGATACATCTCACTACTCATATGGGAATTGATGAAATCACAAAGCATACATAAAATTTGGAAAGCCTTATGGCATTGTACCATAGAATCAGACATCTTCATAAATATAGGCATATCCAAAGAGCAAGTTGTGGATAAAATCAAGGTTATAGTTTGGACTTGTATTGCGGCGAAGCAGTAGGAGGCACACACACTATCAGATTAGTTTCAAAAACTAAATCAATGCTTTAACTTTCTTTTAGATTGAAATAAATGTGTTTGCTTAAAGTTAGAGAGATTAGAGGAGAGAGGAAAGAGATAAAAAATGAAGGGGAAACAAAACAAGGTGAGGGCTATAGAATCAAAGAGGACAAGGGTTTATCTCCGGTGGTCAATAATTCTCCAAAAAAGGGAGCCCACGGTGAAGGTGGCGAGGAGGAGAATGGTCAACAGGGAGACGATGAGTGGAAAGAGGTGAAAGGGAGAAGGGAACAGGAGGGAGGGGAGGTCGAAATCGAAATTGGCCGTCAGTTGGGGCAAGAGAAAGTAAAGACCAATGCGAATACATACTTCATCAGAAGCGTCCAACTACACACTGTGATGTACTTTATTATTAATTTTCCAAAAATCTGGGTAGAAGTAGATCCTTATCGAACACTTAAGCCATACGGACATGTCAAAGATGCTTACCTATCAAAGAGAAAGGATCTGAAGGAGAAATGCTTTGAATTTGTTTGGTTTCCTAAAAACGAAGTTGGGAAGGAACTACGGAAGAAGCTAGAAGCCATTTGTCTAGATGGGGTGAAGCTGATTGTGAATGAGCAGTGTTATGGCCGAAGTACAAAGCTGCCGAGAAGACAACAAGAGACGGTGCCCTCCGTATCAAGTAATACTGAATGCGAAACGAGAACATACAAGTCATCCACAAGTGGGGTCAAGATCAGGACCCTGACCCAGTAAACACAGAAGGTGAAATGGTATTTCAAACTAGAGTTGAGGAGCATTCTTGGGTACAACATTGTCTTCCAGGATTTTTACTAAGAGGGAGTGATGAGGAGTGGATTGAGATGCAACTAAAACAGAAAGCAAAGGTGAATAATTTCTGGCAATCAAATAATTGGAACTTGGATTAGCTTCAGGATAAGGTTGGCTCGACCATTTATGAGGAAATACTTGAGTAAAGAATCCCTGAAAATCATGCCGTGAGGGGAGAGACATCACCATATGGATGCCATATACCAAAGGAGAATTCAGCATGAGGTCTGCCTGGGAGGTAATCCAAGCAAGAGACTCCAACCAACCGGGCATAGAACATATATGGGATCGAGCTCTACCACCTAGGATTACTTTATGTGCTTGGCAGGAATTCATAACTGCCTCCTAGTGGACAAAAACATCTGACGCAAGGGTATCCTTCTGGCTTCAGAGTGTGATTGATGCAACCCGAGGGAATAGGAGTTCAACAACCACATCTGCGCAGGCAGTCCTCTGGCAAAAAAACTATGGAAAAGAGCATGACAACTGTTTAGGATTCCAAGCCATAATTTGCAGACCTAGAAAGGTAAAATCCATCTCTGGTTTTTGTATGCTAAAAAGGCGAGTATATCTTGTTTTCTGGTGGGTATCACTCCTGCAATCATCACTTGGTGCTTGTGGCTGTGAAGATGCAAAGCTCGTTACGATAACGCGTGACTATACATCGATTAGACATGAAGGCATGTTCGTTATATTATTATTGAAATCTCTAATTGTACTAATTTATGTCTGAAAATGCAGGTGATGCACAGGAACATACTAGCTCAATTGAATACCAAAACCAGAGGCCCACCTGAAGACAGGATCAGACTTATCTCATGGCTACCACTTCCACCAGGATTGAAAAAGTTTTACTGTGATGGAAGTTGTCTAGGGAACCTAGGGCTATCGGGAGGAGGCGGAATCATCCGAGATAAAAATGGTTCTTTCTTGGTAGTTTTTTCACAATATTTTGGAACTGAAATCAATAACAGTGCAAGGGAGCTCCAAGCAATTTCAGAATGGATAAAGTTGTGCAAAGAGTTATAATGGGAAAACATCGTCATCGAAACAAATTCCATGCTATTGGTAAAATGAATTGAATAGAACAAATGTGATAATTGACACCTCTGAGATTATTAGGATGATCTGGTGCTTATGATGGCATACCTACATATCGGAGTCATGCATCAGTTTCGGGGAACAACACAGTTGACTCACTTGCAAAACAAGAATCAGCTGGGATAAGGCAGGAAATATTATAGGAATTCCATTAGTTTTTGCCTAAGGAGAACATGAGAAGAATGAGGTTGAAAAAAAAAATAGAACCCACCATACATCAGACGAAGGTAGTAAAAGACACCCAACATAGACAGATACAACCTAGGTCAGGTGATAATTCTATGAAGCTTATGCTTACTATCCCCACTACTCAATCTTAATTGCGGGGACAAAGTGAAAAACAAATTTTAGAACCAAGCCTGAGAGTATGGTTACGAAGTAGGAGATATGCTTCATATTTGAATGTTTTGGTATTTGGTTTGACATTAACCAAAACAAATGTGGATAAATAAATAAAATTAATTAATAAAAAGCAGAAGATAGGAGATGGGGAAAAAATAATGATAAAAATAGAAATAAGAATGAAAGATAAAATCAGAATTGTCGAATTTGCTGAGTCATCCTGCGTACACACTCTGAGTCACTTCTATTTATACAAATCATGTATTTATACTCCCCCTCTATAATTCTCCCCACTCACACAGAGTGGAACACACTTCCCAGAACTAGGAGCGGGTTGTGCCCGTAATGGGTAAACGGATCCATAAATTCAACTTGTACCGCACTATTTTATGAAAACAGGTGGTATGTGCCTAGCCCTAAACAGGCGGAAGCGGGCCATAATAGGCCCGCCCTTTTAATGTATAAGCCCGTCTTTCTATTTTTAAATTTTTATTATTACTACTTTTATTATTATATTATTATTTATAGTATAGATATTTTTTAAAAGAAAAGTAGAATCCATTAGCTAGGTTCCGAACACTCCACCTCTCCAGAAGAAGCTAACGAGTTTAGCACCAGACCAGACAACCTTTTGTGTAACAAAATGATTATTTTAGTATTTATACAGTAAAAAATGTGCGGGCGAGTTAAACATGTGGGCTCAAAATTTGAGCTCGCAACCACATCGTTAAAAAAAAGGGTGAGTCAGACCCATCCGGTTTTTTTCCAGCCAAACGGGCGGGCTAGGCTCATTTTGCCTATTTTGGCAAGCGGTGTGGTCCATTTAGCTCGGACATTTGCTTACCTCTACCCAGAACCATTCTCTCTATATCTTTCTCTCTCTCTTTGCTTGTTTCCTCACCATTCCTACAACATTGTCTCATTACAATAGCAGAAAGTGCATACATCACTCTGCTCAGTGACAGTTACATAACTAGTTTTTCATCCCTCTTCTGGCCTTTCTCCAATTCCATCTTCGTGCAAGAAGAATCTCCATTCCCCAATTCCCCGAGAGAAAATAAATGATAACGGCCCACGATCTGTACGTTGTGCTTACCGTCGTCATCCCTCTGTATGTGGTCATGATATTCGCCTACGACTCGGTCCGATGGTGGAAGATCTTCACGTCGGACCAGTGTTCCGGCATCAACCGCTTAATCACCAATTTTCCTGTCTCGCTCCTCTCCTTCCACTTCATCTCCATAAACAACATCTACAAGATGAACTTTTGGTTCTTCACCGCTGCACCTTGCAGAAGATCATCATGCTCCTGGTGCTTGCAATATGGGCGAACGTGAGCAGGAATAGGAGTCTGGAATGGTCCATCTCCATATTCTCTGTTTCAACCCTACTCTTGGATTTGCAAGAGAAAACCTAGATGGATGAGAAGAGGGGATTTCTACAGTGAAAGAACTCTATTTTTTTCACCTCCGCGAAAAGATTTTTACAGTTTTCTCTTTTATCGTTTTTCCCGCAAACAGTAACTCTACTGCATTTACAAATTACAAGAAAATTTGTAAGACATAATACACTCCCTTGGATCAATGTACATCAAGCATCCTGATCTTGTCCACGTGTCCTGTTCTTCTTTCTTTTCCACATCACATTAAAGTCGCATTTTCACTTAGTGTTGTGTCTCCCGTTTTTCCAATCTCTTCATTTATCTCCAAGACATGCACAGAGTCTGCAGTTAATCTATTGCACTCGAAATGTGCTGATGATTCAGCATCAGTTGAATGTTTCCCCATTGCTGCAGATTCAAAGTTCAACACCTACCCAACACGCTCATAATGAGTGATGAAACTATATTTGGTTTGTATGTAGGATAAAACCAATATAACACGAGGTTCGAGCAATTTGAGAAGGAATTTTCCCAATTCTCAAGTATTTCTATTTCACATGAGGATCTATAACATATGTTGGGAAAACTATAACAACATGGATCAAATTTTGTTGAAAAAAATGCCTCATGGACACCTAATATTTACATGTGTATTTTTAATTGGAGATAATAAATTATTTCTTGGGGGTTGGGTCATATATTTTTATTTATTGGGCCTGGTTTTTATATACTTTATTTTGTAGGGGGAAACTGCAATGGCGGACCTATATATAGGTGGGCTCGGGCTTTAGCCCGGGGTCAATTTTGGGCTGCCTATGTATAGGCCTACCCTTGTCTCCAACCTTGTGCCAGAAACTTCACAAATCCAACCTCGCGCTAGCAGTCTAGCACCGTCTCTGTCGCCTGTTGATGTAGGCCGACACCGTCTCTGATCGCGGAGGGCTGGGTATTTTAACTAATTTATTATTTACTTTTCTTCGTTGATTTATTTTGAGTTCTCTGTCGTTGCCGGTTTTTTTTGGGGTGTATGCATTTGTTCTATTTATTTTCGTTTGTTGAGTGAGCTAATTTTTGTTAAGGAATGAGATAAGAAGCATGATGGCGCCGGAATTAACCTTTCTGGATTTTTGTGGAGTTCTTGAACAAAATTTGTCTTTCTCTAGAGTTTTGAACAAAATTTAGCTTCCTGTGCAGTTTTTGAACAAAATTAGATTTTGTGGAGTCATGAACAAAATCAGATCTTGTGTAGTTTTTGAATCTCTGATTGTGTGGAATTCTGAATTTTATGGAGTTTTGAACTTTTGATCCATTATAATTTTTGTTTATGATAGAAACCTAAGAGAATCATTCCTGCTTCTGGTGATATTCTTTGGTTTGGCATGATTGAAACTTGAAGCATTCCTATTTTTTGTCTAAGAGAATCATTCTAATTTTTCTCTTAGAGAATCATTCTAATTTTTCTCTTAGAGAATTATTCCTGATTATTGTTATTCACTTCAACATGCCAACTTCTTCTATAACTCAATTTCTATGCTTCACTTTGTCTCTCTTTTAACCTCGCAACTTGCTTTTTCTAAACCCTAACTTCTAACTTCTCCTATAAATCAGTTTCTATGTTTCATCTGTTAGTTAATTATTATAGTAATTCCCAATTTTTTATGTTTCACTTTGCAAATCAGTTTCTACATTCCTGCCCACCCTCACTGCTCGCCGGAACCTCCTCCTGCTTCCCTGAATAAGAGAATCAATTCATCAGAGTTCTACTCAAATTCTCCATGCTTCAGGCTTCACTCTTTTGCGTTGTTCTTACTGGACCTCATTCGTCATTCTAAACCTGTTAGAAGCTGCACTTGCTGGAGGAGATACCATTTTCTCTTATTATTGTTGCCAGAAAATTTGAATCCCCAAAGATAGATTTCAATGGAGGAGGATAATGAAACAAAAGTATTCAAAGATTTGGTGGTAGACGAGCGATATATTTAGATATTTTATTATTTAATTACTTAAACTTTGTTAATTATTTTGATTGAATGTTTTTTTATATTATATTAATATTTTTAACTTTTATTTTTTTTTTAAATTTTTAAATAAAAAATATTATTTTATTTTTGAACAGGAAAAATAAAATAGCGGCGAAAAAAATGGCCCCCTAAATTTTTTTAAGGTATTTTAGCACATCCTAATTTTTAGGGTTAGTTCCGCCGAGTGAAAGGGTTTTCTTGCTGGATTGGGACTCTAAAGTTGGGGCATTAGGTGAACCTTCATGTCATTGTGAGTAAATCGAATGCGTTGAGGAGGTTCCTTGGACATGGATTGTTCTCCGGGATAACCCCCGACCATCTATTTTAACGGGGGAAAAGATTTACAGCCTAAGCTCCTCCAGAAACCTGATACCAAGACGGTCCAATTTTAACCACTCTGATTTTTACTCCATGATGGGATTTCCATGTAGAATGTCAAATTTCAGAAACTCGGACACCGGAAGATTGTCCAATTTCAACGTCGCCGATATGTATCCGGTGCAGTCATTGCGGAGGCCAACTGATTTGTTGTTTTATTTGGAAAACCTGTATGTGAATTGCACGATTACTTCCAAGTTATCAGTTCCGGATCAGAAACTCCTTTTTATTGTTCGACTATTTAGGCTATTTGTTTATCCAGACTAACTGTTTATTGAGTGAGAACAATTGTAAAACGAGAAATGAAAAACGAGAAAATTCTTGAGTACAAAACTTATATCTTCGTTTCATTACAACGAGTTCGTATTTATAATACGAACTCAAACATCATGACAAAAGAATACATTTATGACACATGTGTTTAGACACATGTTTTTTCCTCCGTTGTCTGCTACTTTAGGCGTGCAAGAGACTTTATTGCAGCCAGCATTGATTGAGGCGTGCAGCATTGATTGAGGCGTTGTCTCCAATAAATTGTTTCCAATACTCCTCCTCAAGATGGGCGAAAGATATCAACTAAGCATATCTTGTTACAGAGTCTTTCAAGATCTAGGGAACTAAGACCTTTAGTCAACACATCGGCAACTTGTTCCTTGGTGACTATATGACTTAGTTCCAACATCCTGCTGTTTAAT
>JAOWBN010236765.1:0-12286 GCA_028565015.1 Pinguicula moranensis
CAATCCGATTGAAGGACGAAGGTTTGTGGACCCATAAACACAATTGAAGAGAAGGATTGTGGAAACTCTAAATCTAATTGTAGAAACTTTTCGAAGAACAAACCCAAAAAAAAGCTCGAATATTACAACAAAGAATGTTGGCTAACAAGAAATCTGACCTGGATTTGGCGACGGGAAGTTCTTCTACACAATTTCCGCTCAACTACGGGTAATTACAAGTTGAGGGAGTTCTCCAGGCGACGGTTTTCTTCTCCAGACGGCGAGAGTTCTTCTCCGAACGAGGAATGAGAGACGCGAGATGGGATTATAAGTCGTTGCAGACGTGCAATTACAAATAGCGAGGGGGTAATTTTGGAATCTGGCAAGAGGGATGAGCAAGGGATAAAACCAAACAGTGCATTTTATGTTGGATGAAAACTGGCATTTTATCACCCAGTTAGCCGAAATTTACGAGTTATCCAGCGCGTGAGAAAAAAACACATTTGATACCAAACGTTAGATAACGTAGGATAACATGCATTATCCCATCGCAGGCCTGCTACCAAATGGTGCCTTAATGTCTGATTTCTGCAGCTAATCGATGCTTCGTACTGGAAATGAAAGAAAGCTCGTTCCTTTTAAAAAGTAGTTTAGTTTCTACGAGGAGCATTGTTTTTTGCAGGTGAATGTGTGTAATGGGAAAATGGGAGGAGTTGTGCTTGAAGCAGCTATCCTAGTTGGGCCACCCACAGTGCCTGTGGCATTAGGTGGTCCAGAAGATGCAGGGAAGATCTTGGATTTTTGGGGAAATCAGATTGAGTTGCACGGACCGGGTGACATAAATTACACCATGTCTTCTGCTTTTGGAGTAGTATCCGAACATGATTGTAGTGAACAATACAGTGTCGACTGTTGATGTATGGACCCTATTATGATCTAATTCGCAGCTTTCATCGATCCAACTGATAAAATGGGTAGGGGATGTGGAAGGCGATAGCCCCCGAGCCGGATTTTGGAGAGTATTGCTGGAGAACGTGCTCCATTAGTGGAGGGGTAGTTACGTCATTTGACTTTTTCCTATAAAATCAAGTGCCTAAAGTCAATTAACGGTAGAGAGTATGATTATGCATAATTCACCAAGTACTGTATGGGTAAGGGAATCAGATATACCAGGATAATTCCTGGTAAGACAAGACATAATGGTCTTGCCGAAAGAATGAACATATTGCTGAATGGAAAAGCAAGATGTGGTTACGTGCTGCTTTGCCAAAGATCTTATGGGAAGAAGTAGTGAGCACCGCAACGTATTTGATAAATAGAGATGGGTTTCGAGATTCCAGAAGACGTGTGGTCAGGTAAGGAGATCAAGTTGGCTCACCTAAGAATTTTCGAGTGTGTGGCCTATGCATTAATCCAGAGAAGAGAGACAAGCTTGATGCAAAGGCTATAATTGCTATTTTATTGGATATGGTTCATAGAAATTTGGGTACAGATTGTGGAAGAAGAGAATCTTGAAATACAGTGATATAACATTTGATGAGAGCATCTTGTATAAGGACAGATCTAGGAAAAAGTCTGAAAATGTAGAAAAGGTGGGAGCAATGATATCCAGAAAATCTTGATGCAGAAACAGAATGTGGGCCAATCATACCATAGCCAATGTTGAGGAGATCAGCGAGGGTGTCTAAGGAACTAGAGAGGTATTTGTCATTTCTATATTATCTGTTTCTAACTGATGGAGGAGAATCAAAATCTTTTGATGAGGCAGTAGAGGTGAAGGATTCCACTAAGTGGAAGCAAGCCATGGATGATGAGTTTCTCTCACTTGAGAAAAATATGACTTGGGAGTTATTTTAGTTACCTGCAGGAAAGAAAGCTTTGATGAACAAGTGGTTTATCGGATCAAGAATGAAACTGATGGTACTATAAGGTACAAAGCTCGATTGGTGGTCAAATAATTTTTCACAAAGGAAAGGTGTTATATGCTAAAATAATTTCTCCGAATTCTACTAGGTACTGTTGTAGCAGAGAATTTGCACCTTGAGCAGATGGATGTAAAAATTGCGTTTTTACATGGGGATCTGGATGAAAAACAAATATGTAGCAACCAAAAGGATATGAGATTCCCGATAAGGAATGCATGGTGTGCAGGCTTAAGAAAGTTTGTACAGGTTGAAGCGGGCTTCAAAGCAGTGATACAAGAAGTTTGACTCTTTTATGTGCAATAGCGATTTTTATAGAAGTGATAAGGATTTGTGTTGTTATATCAAAAAGTCTGTGATTCTACTCTTGTACGTGAATGATATGTTGATTGCAGGTTCGAGTATGGATGAGATCAATAATCTAAAAAGAAAACTGTCAATAGGATTTGAGATGAAGGATCTGGGTGCAGCAAAACAGATTTTGGGAATTCGAATTTCTAGAGATTGATCTGCTGGAACTTTAGATCTATCCCAGGAGCGGTACATTGAGAAGGTGTTGTACATGTTAAGTGATGATAAAGATAAGTCGCAAAATACGCCTTTGACTAATCATTTCAAGTTGTCAAATGAGCAATCATCCAAGTCAACTGAAGAGCGTGAGGAAATAGCAAGAGTGTTGTATGCTTCTATAGTTGGAAGCCTTATGTATGTTATTGTCTGTACCAGACCTAATATAACATATGCAGTTGGAGCTGTGAGTAGGTATATGTCAGATCCAAGCTTAGATCGTGGGAATCACCAAAGTAGTAGAGACTGCCAAGCTCATGCCCCCTGCCAAAAATCTTTTTCGTATTCAGGTCCTGCAAATAACAACAATGAGGTAAAAAAACATCACAATTATGATATTTAACAAAATGATGGACAAAAAGAAGGTTATAAGTGAAATTAGGAATATAATAAACAAATAAAAAAGTGATGCAGGGGAGACAATTGAGAATCCCCCTAATTAATGATGGGAATGGAAGACCCATCTGCAATAAGAACTTACTCATTTATGGGGTAAATAGGGAAGTAAAAGGGGACAACTCACCGGTCATATTATTGTTTGCCCTATAATCCGAAATTCAAGTAGGATGCATTGACTTACCATGAAGAGCATTAGGAGTACCTAGAGGTAGGTAAACAGGGCTGGGAAAATGGGCCCACCGGCCATGCAAAACGGGTTCGCCCATTTTTTAACGGGCGGCGGCGAATATTTTGTGAAAAATGGTCGGGGCAGGACTGCCCATTTTTCAAACAGGTCGGCCACGGGCTCAATTTTTGAGCCCGCGGGTTTGGCCCAACTCGCTCGTTTTATTGTTTAAATAATAATAAAAAACAATAAAAATAAGGAAAAATAAATAATAAATATTAAAAAAATAGAATTTTAATTAAAAATTAATAAAAATAATATAAAATTGAGCGAGCCGTGCGGGCCCTTATCCTTAAATGGGCGGACGGGCTCGACCCATTTTTTTTTAAAATGGGCATTCCGGGCTAGGAAATCCAGCCCATTTACCCGTAACGGGCGGGCGAGCCTAACCGAGCTGCCCATTTACCGACGTCTAGGAGTACCTACAACAGGAACAACAACTGTGGGACCTGAAGAAGAGGAATAAGAACAGTTTTCCCATGTATGATGGCCTAAAGGGACAGCAAGGACCATCTGATCGAGCACCTTGGATTATGGCACGAAACACACTCTGCTGGATAGCACGTCGGAGGAAAGGAATACAAGGATGATTTTTATTATAATAATAAACCATATATATAGGTGTAGTACAAAGGATAAATTAGTAAAATACTACAGACTAAGTAAATCCTAGAAGAGACATAACACTATAGAAGATGGTTCTGAGCCCATATTCCAATGCTTTCACTTAAGTTGGGGAGAAGATGTTGACAAGCCCAAGTTTGCGAAGATATATCTATAAGGGCCCCAAACCGATGTAATTAGTGTATATATTGGATCCCGTGAGTAAACAAACAACAGAGAGATAACTCCTGACCGAAAACTTCGTTCTCTCGTAAAGGATGCTAGTGCACCACAACAGAACATGCAATCTGTCAGATAACAGTGACAGATTAGACAATGGAGATCGGACAAGTTTTCCAGGACCACTACACGATCATGTAATCTATTGGACCACGATGAATTAGATGGAGATCAGACACTTGGTCATCCATAGACAAATAATGAGAGAACAGAGGCTCTTAATCCATGACAGAATAGCCCACAAAATCATATTTACACCTAGTTTCACCCCTAAAGTACTCCAAGCTTAGGCCATCATCCACCATAAAAGAAACAGTCCTCCAAGTTAAGCTAATCAACTAGTCACCAACTAGCCAAATAAGGACAAGAACCATGATTCCTTGAGTGAAGTCCAGCACCGATGATTCTGCATAAATCCCTTCCCAGCGAATTCTTGAATCTCCATCTTGTACAGGACATGAACAATAACTCCACCATAATTAACGAAACACCCACAACAGCAACAGATACATCGATATGAATTCAAGCTCAACTTATTTAAGGTCAAATAAGAAGCACTGATGACCAAAAATAAGAGAACTGGTGTACCAAACACCAACTAAACCAGATCCATATTGTAGATCAATCAACTATCAGAAGAATCCAGCTGAAAAATGGAGATAACAATGGTTATAGATCACAAATATGTGAAAAAGCGAGGGGACGACGCGGGAGAAAGACGATAGGTCTGACCCATGGCGACCCAGTTTGATAAAGGTGCGAGAATGCACAAAATGGATCCCTTTCCTTCCCAATCCGCATACTCTGCTGAGATATGAATCTAGAGACCTTGTAGAAGGTTTTCGCGGGTTCGTACCTAAGCGGAGAGGCAAGTAAATTGTTCAATAACGTGGACACTAGCCGTCTGCGTGGAGGAGATTTGGCAGCGGTGGCTGGTAGGATCTAGAGAAATACAAAAAAATGAATAAAAAAAATATTTCCCTGTGTTCATGACAATTTACACAAAGTTTTAGAAGAGTTGTTGATTGGCCAGGCGGCCGCCGCCGATAACAGAAGCTTTTTTTTGCGGTGGTTTTGCTAGATTTTTCTGTCTCTAGTACCAAAAAGAATTTAGTAAAAAGTTATTGTATTTTTTTAAAGCCAAAATTCCAATAAAATGGAGAATGTACAAGTAACAAGAAAAATGAAAAATGTAGGATCGAAAACTGTACACCTAACTAGGTGGCTACCAACTAGAGACTCTGTAAATGAAATGTGTTTCCTGTATGACTTCTTACTCCCCTTCTAGTATAGCCAAGGGTGATTAGGTACGTGGCTCACCTATCATCATAATAGATCACAAAGCAGCTTCGCATTCAGATCATAGCCACCATCCGCTCTTCAACAGTACAAAATGTCATGACTGTCACATTGTCAACGCCCATTTTAGGGATATTGGTACACAACTCGATTAAGCCCGGTGGGATATCCCTATAATGATAGGAGGGGTAGTACTCTGATTTACATTCGCACATGACATTACAAGGAATCTAGATAAGCAGCCGACTAGGAAGTAGATCATAGGCCTAGATACAGTAAATGAAAACTGATCTGGTACATTCACACATGTATGTTTTGTTGATGGGCCAAACTTTGAGAGTAGTCAGTTGCCATGAGCATCTGGATGACAGCCTAAAAGTTCATACGAATCTGGCAGACATACAAGTTGCTCCTACAAGGCTTATACCGAAACCATGTGCACTAAAGTTAGACAACCATGAGAACATATCTGGTTTCTTGACTTGTTGATGATTGGATGGTCAAGTCAGAGAGAGGACCACATATTACCTAACATGTACTGCATAGAAAAGTAGCAATAATCAGAAGAAATGAGACATCAAGTAACAGGAAACTCCCTGCTTCGTAGGCAACATCATCACTATTAATACTTGTCTGGGAGTGGGGGGTCTGATTCAGTTTGCAGTTTGGAAGCATTGATCCAATTCTACCGCTATGCAGGCTTCCTCCAGAATAAACTAAAGACTGCAAGAGTCATTAGTGCAAGACACAAGTGTCTCACCCCTCAGCCTACATACCCTATAGCTACAAGACACCAGATTGTTGCCAAAACATATCAAACTTAATCAAAAACTTTAACACCTGAGCAACTCCCATGTTGACAAAGATGTGAGATCTGTTAAGAAGAAAAGCGCAGACAATCCTGCAGTTGCAATAACCAGTCAGCAAAACTATAAGGGAACAGTTTTGATTGCCTCTTCACACTCACCCACATCCAGGATTCCATCTAGACACTATGGAGTAAGAGGGAGGTGTGAGTTACTGAAGATGTGAAGTGGGATCTATTTCTTTCTCTCCAAATGCACCACACCATGGATAGCCAGATTGAATTCCACGTTGGTACATTAACACCCTGGGGTGCATAGGCTGAAAACACCAGCAGTGAGGGTATGGCTGATCCTCCAGAGGCTTTTAGCTCAGAATCTAGTGCTATCCAGGAGGCTTGCCCTTCCATATCTTGAAGGAAATGGAACATTCAGAAAACAGATGAGAGACAGACTCCTATGTTGATTGGCACAAGAGACAAGCTGTTTCCTGGTCAGCAGCAATTATATTCTGCCTCTGCAGTGTGACTTTGGTAGGAACTACATTTCGAATTAGTTTCCATGCAAAAATACATACTTTTTTGGGTGCAAAAATGTTCCATATATACTTGGTAAGTGTTAAGTGAGAATCAGAGAAAGTGTGCTGATTACCTGAAATGATGAACCTGTAAGTATCCCTGACTGTGTAAAGCCCATCTTTGTTAAGTTTGAATGTATACTTATCTTTGGCAAGTGCTTGAGGATGTATAGCGTGTAAGTCACTGACTAGGTTCAACAAATCAGGTTGTTCATAATCCAGGATTGCCCTATTCCACCTCCAGTACCACGTCCAAATACCATTGTCCCATCTTCCTGCGTCAGCAGCACTAATATCTTTGCACAGGTCCTTTATAAACAATCTGGGGTAACGTTCTGCTAGTGGAGTGTTGTTCAGTCACCTATCTATCCAAAATTTGATACAAATGTCATTTCCAAGCTGCAGGGAGATGTTCTCACTAAAATAGCTGTTGTTCAGTGTCTCTTGGAGCTTAATCCACCAATCAGAAGCATAGCCCCTACCCCTGGGACTTCCTGCAGCAGAAACAGATGTATTCCCCAAGGAAGAAGTGTGCTCTATGTCCAGCTATGGAAAGGGAGGTAGTGCCACCATATTTTGAGCATAATATTTAAGTGAACAACGAGGGAGCTCCATTGAGTAATTGCACACCCCATTTCCCCAGCAAAGCAGAGTTGAAGGAAGAGAGATAACGTGCACCAAGACCTCCATTTTGCATCATTGTAGTGATTTTCCTCCAAGAGGGCAGGCATACTTTTATCTTAGTTGGTGAGCTGCCCTAGAAGAAATTTCTCTGGATAGCTGTCAACCTCTTGATGATGGTGTTCGGAGCATAGAAACATGAGAAGTAATGAGAAGGCAAAGCTGACAAAACAGAGTTATAAAAAAAAAGCTGACAAAACAGCATTCAGGAGTGTTAATTTTCCACCTGAGGGCAACCACTTGTGCTCCCAAGATGATAATGCATTGGTGAATTTATCAGATACGGGCTGCCAAGAATTAGGATTTCTCATACTAGCACCCACTGGGAGACCTAAGTATCTGAAGGGAGTTAAAGCTAGTTGACAGTTCAAATAAGCCGTCATATCCTACAAGATTGTAGGCTGCACATTAATACCTATCAGTTTAGTTTTGCCAATATTGATTTTAAGGCCTGAAACCAGCTCAAAGTTTAGTAGGATAGCTTTAAATGCTTGCACAGAATTCCAGTCTACTTGTACAAGAATGATTGTGTCATCAGCAAACTGCAAATGTGAAACTTGCACCTTTTTTCTACCAATGCTCAACCATGTAAATATCTTCAGATTTATTACATGGTTGATCATTGCTGAAAGCCCTTCTGCAGCCTGGAGAAAGAGAAATGTGGAGAGTGGATCACCTTGCCTAATGCCGCAAGTGAGATAAAATTCCTTAGATGGACTACCATTCACAAGAATAGAGGTAGACGAGGACTCCAAGAGCCCTTTGATCCACCACAGCCAGCATTGTGGAAAGTTCATGATGGACATAATACGCAACAAATAATTCCAATTGATTGTATCAAAAGCCTTCTCGAAGTCAACCTTGAAGATGAGGGCTTGCCTTTTTAGCATCCTCACTTCATCAACAATCTCATTTGCAACAATAACACTGTCAATAAGCCTCCTCCCCTTTATGAATACTGACTGAGTGTGATTGATTAAACTGTCCATCACCTGACTGATCCTGTTGTCCAGGACTTTGGCTATGATATTTGGCATGCTACTGATTAAGGATATTGGTCTAAAGTCCCTCACATACAAGGGATTGGAAGATTCATCTAGCAGAGCAATATGTGAAGCATTACTACCTTTAGATAATCTGCCATTCCTGTAAAATTCATGCATCAGTTGTATTATGTCCGGTTTTAGGATGTGGATGAAGTGCTTGATGAAACTAAAGTTGAGGTCATCTGACCCTGGACTCTTGTTACTCCCGCAACCAGATATTGCTGCCAGAATTTCAGTTTCAAAAAAGGATTGCTGCAGAATCATTTTATTGGTCTAATCAAGGGCTCTTAGTCTGAGACCATACAACGGTCTGTGAGGGTATTTTTCTGTGAACCTGTCTTTAAAGTGATGAAAGAAGCAATCTTTGATGAGATCAGGATCCTCTAGCCAGACATGACCATCCCAGACACCATAGATCCTATTCATATTTCTGTATTTTCTGAGGCTATTGTGAAAGAAGGCTGAGTTCTCATCTCCCTATTGCAACCACTGGATCCTTCATTTCTGAAAAGCTATGATATTTAATTTCCTGGAAATACTGTCCAATTGACACTGCAAGTTAGATAGCAGCATCTGGTCTATTGGAAGATCAACTTCAGCAGCTTGCTCTATACCTTGAATACTGTGAAGTAAGGAATATTTTTCATCTGCCAGATTCATTGGAGTCATCTTGTTCCACTGCCGGATATTTTCTCTTAGGAGTTTAATCTTCATCTTAATCTTATAACTCCAAAAGCCTTCAGTACTTAAATTGCACTAGACTTGTTTAACCATCATTATAGATATTGTCCATCAACCATGCGTCTAACACCTTGAGAGGCTTGGGACCCTAGTTCAGCAGTTTGGAACACAAGCTGACTGGACAATGATCAGAACTTTCCTTGTCTAGTTCAATTTGTGTCCAAGTTTCACAGGAGTCTAACCAACAGCTGTTAACCAAGAACCTGTCCAAGCGGCTCATAGCTTTTAATGATTTTAGATGCCACGTGTACTTTTTTCTCTTCATTTTCATATCCTGCAGGCCTAGCTTGGTTATAAAGGAATTGAAGAAATCCACCTCCTGCACATAATTGCTGGCAGCCACCCCTTTTCTTTCATTGAGTGCTAGAACTGCGTTGAAATCACCCATCACGCAACATTTATGTAGTTTGAACGAATGCAAACAATCAGCTAGTAAATGCCATTGAACTTGCTTTCTTGCTAGATCACTTGGCCCATAAACATTCACCATAAGTGAGTTTTGAGTTTCTCCCAACCAACAGCCAGCTATGCCTAGAAACCCCTCCCCATCAAACATGGACATGCGTTGGAACTTATTCTTGTTCCATATACAAAGGAGACCCCTAGACATACCATCAGAACCTAAGTAACACCAGTCAAAATCCGGATCAAACCATAAGTAGGAGCACAATTTTTTGTCTATGATAGATAGCTTCGTTTCTTATATGCTGAAGAAGTTCATCTGTTCCTTCAAGATTAATTGTTTAACCTCCCATTTTCTTTCTTGACTCCCCAAGCCACACACATTATGTGTGACAATTTTCATAGGCACAAGTTACTCTGAGCTCCAAGGGGAGCAGATGCTGATACTAGAGCGTGGTAATAGGATTTTTTATGACAGGAAATAGACATATCCTCCAGAAGGGTGCGGAATTCAACCTGATGGATACCATAATCAATAACAAGTTGAGAACCAATAGCCATAATAGAATCAACTGCACTACTTTGCTTAACAGAATTTCCTGCCAAATATTCTGGAGGCAGGGGCAGAGGAGGGCTGACTGAAGATTGAGCTGCTAGGTTACCTAACCAATCATCTAGGATGGCTAGGTTGCTAGCTAGTGCTAGATCTTCCTCCATTCTAGTTTGGCTTCTTGTTTTAGGCCGGTCCCTTATGGTCCTTGGTCTAGAAGATGATGGATGCTTAGGACTAACCACACCATGGACAAGTGGAGGAAATTCTTCCAAGGTTATTGGGATATCAGTCAAATGTTCCTAAGTACTGTCCTTTGAGAGAGGGTCTGAATTTGATGGTGGGACATCAGGATCAAAGGGGACCAGTACCATATTGCAAGAAGTGGGTGGGTCATCATCAGCCTTCTTTCATGGGGTAACCTCAACACACCCTACAACCTCCTTGCTTGGAACAATTACGTCTGAGATAAGCAGAGCATCCCCTGAAGACCCTCCCACTAGATTTTGTACTATGGGATCCACGAATCGCATAATTGAATCCTTAGACAATGGAGTGGATACACCAGGAACCACATCTTGAGGTTTAAAATCAGCAAGTGAGGGAGGCCACCAACTGATATTGCATGACTGCCATACTTGGGTAGATTGTAGTTCTGTTTCCAGCATCTTAGGACGCTCGGGGGGTGGACTTAACCATTGTAAGGTACTTGTTCATTGTAGGGCAAACGACCTTGTCCAATGCAGGGCATAATTTAACATCATTACCTAGAATATCCATAGAATGATCATCAGAGGACAATGACACTGAATCAGAAGCTGAATCCAAATCTTCATGCCAAAAGGGTTCAACTTTAGTCATTTCCGCCACATATAATGAATATAGAATATTATCAATTAACACCTGCAAACTCTGCTCAACCTTATGACATAAGGGAACTTGGACCACTATATAAGCTGCTTCCAAGTTATGTTTGGAGAGAGTTATGTCTGCAATGCATATATGTGTACCGAGCTTGTTGCCAATAGCAGACAATATGAAATGAGACCAAGCGTGGAGGGGCAAAGCAAAGATTTTCAGGCTGCAGATACGGCTCTTAGCTGGAACTTGAGGAGACCAAGGGGAGATATCAGTCACCCAATTGGCTAGCCAGACTCTGTCATTCTTTAAGAGATTAGATAGATCCACAGGTTCCTTTTCCCACATAACCACTGTCCCAGCACCAAAGGGGCTAGCCATCACATTTAGATATCCAGCAGACTTCAATCCTTTTTGGAGGTCACACCAACTGTGGTTCTGGCTAAGAGAGGCAACATAACTACGAGCCAGCCAGGAGTTTGGATCAACATTGGAACTAAAGGATAGAGCTTCTGCCGGTTTAGGTTCTGAGGCTGAGCCTTTCACCAGCGCAAGAGGCAGGGGACCCAGAGGCGGCTTTATAGGATTCATGGTGCTTTTGGATTTTACTTCTTTAACAGTACGATGTTTGGGCTGCATCAACAATGACCACACACTCTCTCCCCTTGGTATTGACACAATGGTTGCTCCAGACGATGCTCCAGCTATTCCTGCCGCTTCCAAACTATTGGCAGCCATCCCTGCAACAACTTTATCTTGGCGACAACCTCTTCAGCACCAAGAGGCCACTTCTCCATCACCTGCAAGGAACAATCGAACTTAGTAGTTTTTATCTTGGATTAGTGTTTATCTTGTACTTTTTTTGGCTATAAAGATTGCAACCACTCGTATAAGTAAACACATAACAAAATACAAAAGACAACATGTTTTCTCTTTTAGGATTTTATTTAGTTTTATTTATTTGTCATTTGTACTAAACTTTTATAATATATATATATATAGGGTCAGGTTCAATGGACACCATTTTAGACACCATTTTGGATACCATTTTATTAAAAGTCTATGTTTAGGGTCCGTAGGGTTTAGAGTTTGGGGTTTTGGGTTTAGGGTTTAGGTTTTTAGGGTTTAGAATTTAGAATTTATATTTTCAAAATTGGAGCTTAGGGTTTAGGATTTTTTAGGGTTTACAACTCTAAACCCTAAAACTTACAAATAATAAACCCTAAAATTCATATACCCTAAAAAATCCTAAACCTTAAGACCCAATTTTGAAAATATAAACCCTAAACCCTAAAAACTAAAAACCTAAACTCTAAATCTCAAACCCCAAACCCTACGGACCCTAAACATAGACTTTTAATAAAATGGTGTCCAAAATGGTGTCTAAAATAGT
>JAOWBN010236776.1:0-12285 GCA_028565015.1 Pinguicula moranensis
GTTAATGATAAAGAAACCCCACTTATATTGGTCTCCATGTGCAGCACACTGCATTGATTTGATGCTCGAGGATATTGATAAGACAACTATTGTGACCAATGTGATGCAAAAGTCTATGACCTTGACTAGTTATATATAGAATCGAATAGGGCTGTTAAATATGATGAGAAGATTTACTGAAAAGAGGGAGTTACTTAGGCCGGCTGTGACTAAATTTGCCACATCATTCATCACCTTGATATCTATCCATGAGCAGAAATCTAATCCGAGGTATGATGTGCCTTAACCCGAGGACTTCATTTGTTGGTATAGAGTTCTGAATAATCTTCCAAACAAAAAAAAGGACTTTTTTCGATGCTAAGATCTCTCACAGTGAGTGTAATTATGCTCTCTCTTGGGCAGTGAAAGGTGACACAGCAGAATCCAAAATCCTGTCATAAGCATTCTTCACAGTATATTTTCCTTTAGCTTCGGAGTTGAAAATGTATTTATCCATATAGTTGGTGAGATGAGTGTCCTGCAGCAGAAGCAACATGTTGGAGATGTCATGTAAATCAGCACTCCTAAGAGGTCTTCTCCAATTCCAATGCTAAGAGTTTGAATCATTCAATCTGCATTCTGATAATAGAGCATTTTGGCAAGCAGTGATTCTGAATAGCCTAGGAAAATGCTGAGCTAAAGGATTATCAAGCAGCCAAGGGTCTTTCCAGAACCTAATTGCAACCCCAGATCCAACCTTCAAGCGTATAGGAGAAATAAAACAATTAGAATTCAGGATCTGTAGAAGATTTTTCCACCAAGAGGAGAGGTAAGTTGTTCCTCTATTTCTACCAGACTGTCTTTCTGCTGATATATGAGAAGAGAGTTCCCTCCATTTGCCCACTGCTAGACTCCCCTCTGAACCATATTTAGATCTCAAGGTGCTTGTTGCTAGGTCTGTTTTTCCTGCAAGCAGGCGCTCCGCCCATTTGCCTAAAAGTGCCTCATTAAAAGCTTGCAATTTTCTAACTCCCAGACCACCGGTGAATTTTGGAGCAGTCACCTTATTCCAGGACACCCAATGCACCTTTTTGAGTTCACTGCTCCCATTCCAGAAAAAACACCTCATGATTTTGTTTAATTCGAGAATGATCGAATCTGGAGCTTTCATGAATGAGAAGAAGTGTGATTGCAATGCACTCAGCACAGAATTCATGAGCACTAATTTTTTCCCTGCAGATATGTATCTGTGACCCCAGGAACCAAAAGCTTTTCTAAACTTTTGAATAACAGGCGTCCAAGTGGAAGGGCTGGCATGGTTTGCACCTATTGGAAGCCCTAAATACTAGAAGGGAAAGGAGTTAGTCTTGCATCCCAAATAGGCTCCCACATCCTCTAGGGGGGACTGATCTAAACTAATAGCAAGGAGGCTACTCTTAGAGTAGTTAATTTTCAAGCCAGAGATTAGCTCAAAGTTAAGCATAATAGATTTCAGAGCTTGGATGTTTGATCAGCTTGCTTCCCCAAGGATTAATGTGTCATCCACGAACTGTAAGTGAGAGAGCTTGACTTTATCCCTTCCAATCCCAATTCCTGTGAAATGATTAAGCTGAATGGCCTTGTATATCATTACAGAAAGACCCTCAGCAGCTACTAGGTAGGGGAGAGGAGAAATTGGGTCTCCTTGTCGAAACCCTCTTTCAGGAAAAAATTCAGAGATAGGACTACCATTTATGAGGATAGATGATGATGAAGTTTCTAATAGCTCTTTGATCCACCAGATCCACCTTTGAGGAAATTTCATTTGGAGCATCACATCTTGCAGATATAGCCAATTGACAGAGAAAAAGGCCTTCTCAAAGCCTACTTTAAAGATCAAGGCCCGCTTTTTAAGCTTCTTCAACTCATCCACTGCTTCATTGGCAATGACAACCCCATCCAAAAGCTTTATGCCTTTGATAAAACCCATCTGATTAGGTGTTATAATCTCATCCATCCTTGGACAAAGCCTCAGTTCAAGGAACTTAGAGATGATCTTTGGGATGGCTTCAATTAGGGTGATAGGCCAAAAGTCTTCAACACAAAGAGGGGAATCTGTTTTGGCTAACAGGAATATATGTGTCGCATTGCTACCTTTTACAAGTTTACAGTTCCTGTAGAATTCAAGAAAGAGTTGCAGAATGCCATGCTTGAAAAAAGGAAGCAAGTGTTTGAGAAATTTGAAGTTTAAACCATCCGGTACTGGGCTTTTTTCACTTCCACATTGTTGAATTGCTTCAATAATTCCAGCCTCTGTGAATGGCTTGACAAGTAGTTCTCTAGACAGATTAGAGAAGGTGGGAAATCTAAGGTTCTGGATTTTAGGTCTGTTCAAGACCTCCTCAGAAAATCTTGCTAAAAAGTGCTCCTTAAAACATCTTTTAACCTCTACAGGATCATCCAGCCAATTTTTTCCCTCCTAGACATCGTGTATGGAATTTCTTCTTATATTTTTTTGGATCCATTTGTGAAATTAGGCGGAGTTGGTATCTCCTTGTTTGAGCCAATTGATTCTAGATTTCTGAAAATTGATGCTGTCTATTTTCTTTGTCAAATCTTGGAGTTCCAGGTGCTTATTTAGGAGAAGCTCTGTGTTAGGGGCAGAGGAATGAATGTTGTTTTCAACCTGAATTTCCAAATCAAATACTTGATCCAGCAAGAGTTTTCGTTGAGCAGAGGAGTTCCTAGGCAGAAGCAGATTCCACTTCTTTATTCCATTCCTTATTGCCTTGAATTTAATCTTTAATCTGAAACTTGCAAAAGCTTCAGAGGGTAGGTCAGTGCTGATCTTTTCCACTAGTGCACAGAATTCTTCATCTTCCAGCCAACAATCCAGCATTCTGAAAGGTTTAGGGCCCCAGTTTTTGAGGTTGCAAGTGAGAGAAACAGGATAGTGATCAGAGTCATCTCAGCTTAGGTCAGCTTGAATCAAAGAAGTATTGTCTCCTAGCCAATAATCATTAACCAAAAATCTGTCAAGCCAACTCATGGCTCTAAAGGATTTCAAGTACCAAGTAAACTTCCTCCTAGACATTGGTAGATCCTGTAAATGAATCCCATTGACAAAGGAGCTAAAGGCTCTAATTTCGTTTTTCTAGGGATTTGTTAGGGCTGTTCCTTTTTTTTTGAAGCATTTAAGATAGCATTGAATCACCCATAAGGCACCATTTTTCATCTCTTTTCCTTGGTGCGATTCAGTAATTTGTTTCAATTGTTCTTCCCTAGCAGATAGGTCATTGGTACGATATATGTTCAGCATATGATAGGTTGCTTGATATGCATTCCAGCAACCTGATATTGATAAAAAAAAAAAACATATCCAGAAGTGAAGCTATGTCGATTGAAAACTGCTCTATTCCAAATACAAAGGAGACCACTAGATTGTCCTGCAGAACCTTCGTATATCCACTCAAACTCATCATCAAACCAGATAAATTGACATAACTTTCTGTCAACTGTTTCCATTTTAGTCTCTTAAAGACTTAAAAAGTCAGGATTTTCAGATTGAATAAGATGTTTGACTCTTCTCTGTCTGCCCATGCTGCATAAGCCTCTGACATTGTAAGTTATAATCTTCATTTTGAACTGCAGATACCAGGATCTGTGGGCAACAATGGTGCCTCAAGATTTACACCATTCCTGTTTTGAGAGGAGATGCCCTTCAGTTTCTCCTTGTCTTGAATAGGATCCAGGTACACTATCCCCAGTTTCTTCCCAAAGTCCAAAGCAAGATTAGCTTACTCATTTAGTTAAGCTTCAGATAAGCTTAGGCCAAGAGAGGATTTTTGTTGGGCGGCGAGATTGCCAATCTTCTAGTGCAGCAATATCTTTTTCTCTAAGAGAGTCATTATCCTTACGTGTTTGGATCCTTGTTTTGGGACCATGACCTTGCTTTTTTTTTTGTAGGATCTTCTTTGGAGTATAATTAGCTGATGTCTTAGGGATACCCAAAGGAGGGAAGTCCTCACCAAAGGAAGAGATAATCTTGGAGGGTGAAGGTGGAATGAGTGAATGGGCAGGACAGAGTGGTTGTGGAGAGTCATTGGCAAGTGGCTGTAGAGGGATGCTCTTGGAAGAATTTACTAGTGAGATGGATGGGATCATAACCAGCTGAATTTCTGGAATATGAGACATACAACAATCCACAGTAGGCTATGGATTGCCATAGCAGAGGGATTGCTAAGATGGAACTCCCAGAGGACTAGGCTGGAGACAAATGGCTGCAGATGGAGAGAGGGGTGATAAAGCTGGATTGTCAACTGGAGCAACTCCTTGAAAGGGTGAAAAGCAGCAATTCATATTAGATGAGGACAATGTAGAGGGTTACTCGGAGTGGTTTGTGGGTGGTGAAGTTCTTGGTGACACAGGTACTACAACTGAGTTTTCGATTGAGTCATTTTCAAGACGTTGCATAGGATTGTCCCAACATTCTAGGCATTACTCATTTGTTATGATTGCAAGAGGGACAGTGAGAGTCATTGGTGAAGCAATCTGACTAACCGGAACTTTCTCAGAGGAGATGGGTGATGGCCCAATAGAGGGTACATGCCACCATGGAAGTTTAGCTGGGGATCTGACTTCCTGCTGCTGTGGCTCAATAGATTGAGAAGGTAGGACTGGAGGCACCTTTAGGTAAGGACCAACTAGCGTATGATCTGAAAAAGAGCTGGAGTTCACTGAGAATTTGGATGTAGTCTCAGAATGAGGACTAGAGGATTCCTGATTGTCAGGAGTTGGATTATAACCCCAGCCAGCAGAAAATCTTGGTGAGCTAAGTTCTAGAATACGGAGCGTGACAAGGGAGTCATCCAGAAGGATGGTAAGAGAGTTTGCCATGGATGAGGTCCAATCAATAGATATTAGGATCTGTGCTGCCTCCAGGTATTGCTTCTTCAGTGTAGCCTCATCAACTTTGATCACTGTACCTAGTTGTGACCCTATCTTAAGTAAATCATCTGCATTCCACAGCTGAAGAGGCAAATCAAATTTTTTTACCCAGCTCAACTTTTGAGATGGGTACATCAAGGATGAAGCATTCCAGGATGTAAGTTCTGATACCCATTGAGCTAGCCATACTCCGTCATGAGCAATCAAATTTGTCAAGTCCATTTCAGTATTTTCCCAGATAAGGATTTTGCCTGCTCCTAAGAGGCTGATGATGATGTTAAGATAACCAGCCGCCTTCATGTTTAATTGAAAGTCCCTGCAACCATCCAAGTCAAGCAGGGTAGCAATATAACTGTGACGCAGCCAAGACAATGCAGTAGATGAAGTGGTAAATTTGAGTAAGTTGGCATGGTCTAGAGATTTCTGAGGCTCAATCTTAGATGGAGTGTCTTTGCTAGTGGAAGCATCATTCGAAGACTTCAAACCAACAGAATTGATGGGGATTCTAGTCAATTTTGTCCTGAAGATCAGTGCAGGGGCGCTCTGCTTCTTAGCAGGAGGAGTTGATTTGGAAAATTTAGCAACGTTGGCATGAAGATGGTATGAACCGAACCATATGCTATTCAATTGATACAATCTAGTATCCACCTCAACAGAGTCATTGAATTGAACGAAATCGAATGGATTACCATTCCTATCCAGCTTTCTAGTGACAGATAGTTCTTGAACAGAGCCCTGCCTGTTCAATATCTTGGACAGGGTGTTTATGTGACAGTCCTTAGGAAAGTTGGAGATAAAGTATGTTACCAAAAGTGGCTCGGACGGGGATGTAGGATGACTTCTTGGGCCTAGGCGTTCATGGATAGGTCGTCTATGTGGAACCAGGATATCTGCGTAACTCTTGCCATCTTTTCTAGGGAGTAGGGGGTCTTTCCAGCCCGGATCGCAGCTCTTTTGATCCGCTTTTGCTGATGAGCGGGAATAGACCAGACGTTCATTTTGAGGCTGGTAACAGGAGAAGGAAGAACGGATAAAAGAGAACGAGAGCTGAACGAGGGGTTTACTGTTCACTTAGTCCATAATGTGAGCAGCGAGGAGACGATGAAGGATGTGTCGATAAGCTAGCAGGATGCAAGGGGATCAGAAATTGAGATGGGGGAGCTGAAGACGGATGAGATAGAATGGGGCGAGTAAGTGTTGCAGTGCGCTGAGTGTATTTGAGAGGAGCCTCCCTGGGTATGAGAAGGCGTCCCAGGGAGGAGATGAGCTCAGAAGGTGGATGTTGTGGCCAGTAGGTAAGGAACAGAGGAGAGTTAGTCGGGGGAAGAGGGTAGAGAGTGAATGAAAACACTATCCATCGGAGGGTTTAACTGTTCATGTTTTTTCACCGGCTATCTATCTACCCTCGTGTGTCAAACTGCTTGTCATTTGTCCCATTTTGATTGTATACAAAACTTTTAACTTCATATAAACTTATAAATAGACTCCTCTTCCTCAATCTTTCTTATACAACGCGATATTTGGGTCCATAGGCTAAAAAATACAATTTCTCGACCTTTTGGGTTATAAAATTAATATTTTAAATTATTAATTATTATTAAATAATAAAAAAATGATAAGTAAACAAAATCAAAAATAAAAATTTGGGTTGGCCTTAGGTGGGCCTATGAGGACCCAGTCCAAATTGAACACGACCTGGATTTTTGCCGTGCCGGGTTGGTATAACCCATTTTATAAATGGGTTGACTCGGCCCGTCACATATATATCAAACGGCAGGTCTGGCTAGGGTGGCAAACCCAGCCTATTTTAAAAGAGCAAAAGATAGACTATTATCGTGAAACGATTAATGGATAGCCTGCTCACCTAGATGTGACACTAGTTCCATCAATCTTTGACTTTGCACACATATCGCCTGAGTATTTTTAAATGCTCCTGCTGCTATATCTCCGACGAGCTTCCTCTATTTTTTATCAGAAGTTGATTGTTGAATCGATGCTCAAGAGTATGACTCTATCATCGACACAACCCGCCTCATATCCTGATTTGTATTAAACCAAGGTTCCTCCTGAATACTTACCACCATGAAAGGTATATCTTCAACCTTTTTTGGGGGGTAATTAAAGTTTTACAAAGTCGAACATAATGCCCGGACAAAGTTTTACAAAGTCGAACATAATGCCCTTTCTACGTATACAGAAATAATAACCAAACAACTGTTCTGATTCGCATGTCAAGAGTCTTCATATCCTGAGGAATCTGAGAGCTGGTCTTGAGGCTAATTTTGCCAAGTTAGATTATGGTTCAACTATTCAAGTTGAAGATAGTGGAACCATAATCTATAATCTCCCTCTTAGTTATCTTAATAAGTAGCCTTATCTTCACCAGATCTAGCCGGTTGAGCGATTCGTGGTGGATCTAGATCAAGCTAGCAAAATCGGACACCAGCCATGCCAAAACCTGAGGGGATAAATAGGGCAAAGGCATCCCTAGCAACGCTATCCAGCATAGACGATGAACGTCATGTGCTTCCACTTTTCAGGGATCCAAGGACATAAGTAGACCATTAAACTTCTCCAGAGGCAGTTTATATGAATAGCTTAAAGAGGGATCAACATTTCTAAACAAAATTATTTGGTCCCACAGAGAGACCACAACAATACCAGGAGTTTCTTGCAGGCTGATAGCGCGTTCCAGCTCCATAACTGTGGCACTCTCTGCCAGGATTCCCTTTAGGCTGCTGTAACACTCTTGAAGAGAGTTACGAGAATTACAGGATGAAGAATTTGTTTAGAGGTGAAGTGAAGAGGAAACAGAGAAGATGAGGAAGGAAATTTTCATATATTCATTTCTTACTTTGTACAGACTCAAACGGACTATTTAAAGAAATAGTCTCCACCTTATCACTACTTGACACGTCTCCTAAGGACCCGCCTTCCACGACTCTTGAACTGCAAAACACGACTAGCATAACCCTAAAATACCGGATACGATTGCTAAGATAGTTGACTAGGCAACGCTTTCATAAGTAAAGACACGTTTACTAAAGAACCGAATAAACTGAAAACTGAAAGGCTTGCTCTGTTTCTACTTCTCTTCCTGGACATGCACTGAGCTCCCTTCATAATTGGCGCCTCAGTAATCGACCTCTTATTCCTTTGTCCTCTAGCTCCTTGTTTTCCCCACTGGATTGTTACATTATCCCCTACAATTTGAGATCATTGACCCTAAGGATTGATGTTGGGAAAATGGTGATTCGTGAAGCTGTAGTCCTCCCATGTAGCCTGCTCAGGTGTGGAACCAGTCCAGTGAACCAGAACTTGATGTTTTTGGCCGTGGTTTCCTTGTGTGGCTCTGGAAGATAGAATTGCAAAGGGCTGAATGCTGAAACTCTCATCAGGCAACATTTGTGGTAGTTCAGGGGAGGATACTTCTCTTGTCTTCAATTTTTCTTTAAGAAGAGATACATGAAACACCGGATGAATATTTGAAGAATGTGGGAGATCCAGACGGTAGGCCACTATGCCAATGCGATCCAGAATTTTGTAAGGGACATAGAACCTCGGTGACAATTTCATGGACTTGCAAAACTGCAAGTTGTGTTGGTGGTAGGGATGTAATTTCAAAAAGACTTCATCTCCCCTGTTGAATTGCCTCTTTGTGCGATGGCGGTCAACATTTGTCTTCATTCTTTGTTGTGCCATAAGTAAATTGTGCTTTAAAAGCTGATGAAGCTGTGTCCCGTCAGTGAAAAATTCTCGGAGACCAACTGAAGAGGTGTCAAGCAAGATAGGCAGAGGTAGATGTCTTGCTTCATGGACATAAGAGCCTTGAAACGGCTCATCCGAATACTTGAATGGTAAGAAGTATTGTACCAGAATTCGGCTTGAGGGAGCCATTTGGACCATGAGTGAGGGCGACTGTAACACATACAACGGAGATAGTTCTCCAAGCAACGATTTACACGTTCCATTTGTCCGTCTGATTGTGGATGGTAGGATGGACTAGTAGCTAGTTGAACCCCAGAAAGTTTCATAATTTCACGCCAAAATAGGCTGGTAAACACTGCATCCCTATATGATATTATTTGGTCAGGTAGTCCATGGAGCTTGTAGACTTGATCTAGGAATAACTTAGCTACACTTTCTGCAGAATAAGGGTGGGAGAGGCTTAGGAAGTGAGAGTACTTACTGAAACGGTCCACCGCCACTAAGATTCATGTTTTACCATCAGATTTAGGAAGGTTGTCAATGAAATCCATGCTGATGCTTGTCCATGGCGAATGAGCTATTTCCAAAGGCTGTAATAAGCCAGCATGGGCTGGCACATCAGGCTTACAACACACACATGTGTCACAACTTCCAATCCAGCCTTCAATATCGGATTTCATTCCAAGCCATGTAACGTAAAGCTTAACACGTTGTAGGGTTACCTGGATGCCAGAGTGCCCTCCCACTGGCGAGTCATGGAGAACTGAGATGATCTGATGCTTCAGGGAAGTAACACTTCCAATGCAGATTCTACCGTTCTTTCGCAACAAGCCATTTGTCAGTTGATAATCTTGGAAGTTGTTTGTGTTAAGTGATTTGGCCTCCATGATAACTCGTAACTGAGGGTCCGCAGCATAGCTGAATGTGATTTCAGAGACCCAATCAGATGTGTGTGAGGTAATGCAATGGCATTCAGCAACTATTCCAGGACCAAAACGGGACAAAGAGTCAGCAGCCAGATTATGTTTCCCAGGGTAATATTGGACAATGTAATCCAGTCCAAGTAACTTGGAAGCCATCTTGTGTTGCAATAATGTGTGTAGTCTTTGCTCCAGAAGGTATTTAATGGCCTGTTGGTCCGTTTTGATGATGAATGAGTGGCCTTTAATGTAGTTAGACCACTTTTTGATCGCAAGAACAATAGCAAGCAACTCTTTTTCATAGGTTGATAAACTGAGTTGTTTTTGGCCTAGAGCTCGGCTATAATAAGCCAAAGGACGTCCTTCTTGATTGAGAACTGCACCCACTCCTCTGTCACTAGCATCAGTTTCCAAGACAAAAGGCAATCTGAAATTTGGAAGAGCCAACACGGGAGCAGAGGTCATAGCAGTTTTCAGATTCTGCCAAGCTTCTTCAGCATCTTGGTCCCAGTGTAAAGCATTCTTCTTGAGGAGCTGGGTGAGGGGCTTGTTGATTGTGCCATAGCCTTGGATGAACTTACGATAATAGCCTATGAGACCAAGGAAACCACGCAATGATTTCAATTTGTTAGGCCTAGGCAAATGCAACATGGCCAATATTTTTTCATCATCAGTAGCCACTCCCTCTTTAGTGATAATGTGGCCAAGGTACTCAATAGATTCTTGGCCAAATGAACACTTGGAACGTTTAGCATACAATTGATGCTGCTGTAAGATGGCTAAGAACTGTCCTAGGTGGTGTAAATGGTCATCCCAGCTCTTACTATAAACCAGAATATCATCAAAAAAACCCAGAACAAAGCGCCTTATATGTGCTGAAAAAACTTGATTCATCAAACTTTGAAATGTGGCTGGTGCATTACACAAACCAAAAGGCATTACCCGAAATTCAAACTGGCCGTGGTGAGTAACAAAGTTGTTCTTGTAGATGTCAGGTTCAGCCATCCAAATTTGAAAGTAACCTGACCTCAAATCCAACTTACTAAAACATGTTGCCCCTTGAAGTTCATTCAGCAACTCGTCAATAATGGGGATAGGAAATTTGCTTTTGATAGTTAGGCTATTGAGGTGTCTGTAATCCACACACATGCGCCAACTGCCATCCTTTTTTTTGACCAAGAGAATAGGAGAAGCAAATGGACTGTGACTTCTCTTTATCAAACCAGACTCAAGCAGTTCCTGAACAATTTTATCTATTTCATCTTTATGATAATGAGGGGTTCTATAAGGAAATTGCCTCTTTGTGATGGCTCCTGGCAGCAGGGATATATTGTGCTCCAATGCACGAACTAGAGGTAGGGACTGAGGGTCCTGAAAAATGGCAGAGAAGGCACATAATAAATCTTGGAGTTGCTGATCAAATTTTGTTGGTTTACTCGTGGAATCATTCTAGATGAGCAATGCTTGGCCTTGTGGATCAAATTGAAGTGAAGTGTGGTCCAATTCACCTTCAGCCAGACTAAATAATTCTGCAAAGATGTTACTCTCCTTGGTACAGTCATCAAAAGGTAGGATCTGCCCAATAACCACAGCCAGGCCACTGTGGACAAGCTGAGACATTTCCTCAGCAGAAATTAGTTGTAGATCAGAGGCATCTTTAACCACCTGTACCTGGACCCTTTCATCATCTTTGGTTAAGGTAATGATCATGGTCTTGTAATCATATAGAACAGGACCATGTAAACGAAACAAATCTCCTCCAATGATCATGTCATAACTATGTAGGGGAAAAGTTCTAGGAGAACACTGAAAGCTCATACCTTGCATTGTCCAATGAAAATCAGGGCAATGTGTATTACTTATCTGGCGTACCCCATCAGCTACCTCAACCTGCATAGGGTATATCTTCTCCACCGAGCACTTCATCCTGGAGCAGAATTTTTCATCAATGAAGCAGTGGGAACTCCTTCCATCAAAAAGAATATGCAGTGGCTTGCCTTTGTAAAATCCTCTGACCCTGTATGTGTTGAGGTTGGTCTGTCCACAAAGAGCATGAATTGACAACAACCCATTATTAGTAGCACTATCATCAAAGGCAACCTCATCGTCATCTGTAGTAGGATCCTGGAGAGGAACAAGATCAGAAGACATAGCATACACCCTTGTTGAACACTGGTGCCGTGGAACAAAAGGAGCTGCACATTTAAAACACAATATTTTGTCAATACGCTCCCTCATTTCCTCATCAGTAATGAGGCGTCGCCTAGGTGGTGGCAACAACAATGGTCTTGGTTTTTTAGGCTTGATGGGGGGAGGCAGTAAAGCAGGAACATTACGTGGTGGAAAAATAGGACGAGTAGTAGGTCTCATAGTAAGCTGATTGAGCATAGCATTAACAATTAGCTCTTGTTCCCGGGCAATAGAGATAGCTTTGAGCAATGTTTTCGGGTGTTGGGCTTGTACTGCAGCCGTAAGGGATGGCTTGAGACATCCCACAAACGTTTCACGATAAAACATTTCATCAAACTCAGGGTAATGAATTTGGACAGAGGTTATCATGGAATCAAATCTCTCTAACACATCCTGTAAGTTTTCATGATCCTGTTGGTTGAGGCACATAAAAGTTTCCAATAGGTTACCTTGATTTTCAGTGTCAAAACAGATTAACACGGCAACAGTGAATGATTCCCAATTGGCAGGTCTGGAGTAAACAAGACTCCTAAACCACATATCAGCCATGCCCTCCAGGTGG